>MU735377.1:12963-72146 GCA_026770625.1 Nicotiana glauca
GACTCTATGCGATCGCAGACATGCCTATGCGATCGCATAGAGGAAAATTTCTGTGCAAAAATTGCAGAATTTTCTGATGCATTCCAAACCACCCCCGAAATCACTCCCGAGCCCTCGGGGCTCCCAACCAAACACACACGCTAACTCAATATCATCCTACGAACTTGCTCGAGCGATCAAATCGCTAAAATAACATCAAAATCAAAGAATCAACCCCCAAAACTCAAAATTTTATTTCCAAGTTCATCAACCTTCAACTTTAGATATTTAGGTCCGAAACACGTCAAACGACGTCCGATTTCGACCAAATTTCACAGAAAGCGCTTAACGCATATTTAAGACCTGTACCGGGCGTCGGAACCAAAATACGAGCCCGATACCTATATTTTCTAGCTCATTTTCATTTCTATTTTTCCTTAATAAATTTTAGAAAACAATTTAACAGAAAAATTCTTTTACCGGGGTTCTGGACCTCGGATTTCGACTCCGAGCACATGCCCGTGTCCCATATTTTTCTACGGATCTCCCGGGACCATCACATCACGGGTCCGGGTCCGTTTACCCAAAATGTTGACCAAAGTCAACTATATCAATATTAATATCATAATTCTTCAAAATTTTCACAGAATTCTCATATTTTAACATAAAAACTTTCCGGCTTCACGCCGGACTACGCACGCAAATCGAGGCAACTAAAAATGAGGTTTTCAAGGCCTCAAAAGCGCGGTAAAAGGGAGAAATATGGTGATGACCCTTTGGATCGTCACATTTTCCTACATATTTAAGCGTAATGTGCTAAATGCTTTTACCGCTTTGATATTCTATGAATTGTATATAAACTGCTACGAAACCCTTCCTATCTCCGAGTCTTCTAAATCATGGAGAAGGGTGCACTTCCTGTGACTTCTCTTCTGTCTACTGGGTGTGTAATAAAAGAGGTGTGACAAGGTTAAAATCTCGAATCGAGGAAGTTGACTCTATTTACGGTATGCGAACACAGAAATCCGGGTAAGGAATTCTATTTACCCTGGTGAATGTGTAAGGTATTTCTAGTTTCCGTGATTTTAGCACGGTTTCTTTGATCATACTTGGCTTATTAAAACTATTTAATTACTTATTTCAAAACCTATGTGCATTGACCTCTTGTAATTAAGAAATTATCTTAAAACGGGTCACGCACACGTGTACCCATTTGTTTGGCGCGTAAAAAAATATGTCACGCGTACGTGTCTACAATTAATGACACTTTATTATTATTAAAAAATTTAGTAGAAGTTGCGCGAACACATACTCTGATTTTGTTTTTTTAAGATCGTAATTATGTCACGCGAACGTGTACACAACTACAATGGTATATTAAATGTGCCTAAAGGCATACTCACATATTCATAAATTAATTTATTACGGTTTAGGACTAAATTTACATCCACGCTATTCAATTAAGTTAGGAAAACTTCCCGCTTTCAAATTTTTTTACAACTAATACACCTTATTAGCTTATATCTAAAAACTCACGTGAATTGGGTTAACAAAGTTGTCTATCCATAAAAGAATAGCCACGGTTAGTTTTTCTTGATTTTTCTCATAACTAAACACTAATCAACTCTTAAACTTAACTCCTAATGATTTATTAACGTTCTTCCAACAGTGCCAATAATATCAATCTCCAGAACATATTTCTAAATTAGTCACAAACTTAAGTTGAATAAATTCCAATTCGCACATCATAGACTAACATAAAAGGATTTGAAAAGTATATGATGGGGGTACAAATCAAGTAAATCAGGAATTGACTTATATGGACTTAGCAAGCATTATTCGGAAATTAGAATTAACACACAACACCAATCAACAGCATTCACAAAGGCATAAACAAGACATACATAATATATTTCATATCATTAATGTGTTGGGGAGTAATTACATGGATGAGAGGAAGGCAGTACCTGGATTTACAAGAAATAAATCCAACACGGCAAAATAAACTGAAAGAAACAGTAGTGTGGGAGTTTAGCCACCACCTTCGTTTATCAACAAATTCAGCCTCTAAACAAATCTTAGAAAAACCAATGACCGGAGACCTCAAACGGCAACTTCGAAATGACTTCGATCCCAAGAGAACAGAGCTATTACGGGGCTATATTGTGACAAATTGGAGGCTGGTTTTCGATAATATCTTGCGGGTTTTCAACTGAGTTTAATGGAGCTCGCCGAATTCCGGCAATTTTGATGGTGAGTGAGAGAGTCGATGGTTGTGTGTGTTTTGCTGGTCTCTAGCATTCTCTGTGGGAGAAGATAAAGACATGGGAGGGTCCCTCTTCTGTTTGTGCGGCTGATTCCGGCGAGTTTGGTGAAGGGGGTTGGTGTGATATAACGACCCGACCGACTGTTTTGAATAAGTACAACCCCGTCTCCCCATATACTGCTAAATTCATGCTTCACGGTTCTTATGTATCTTGTCGGGGGAATTGGTTCGGGTTCAGAAAGGTTTTTTAAAGGAATTGAGAAACTTAGTCTCCAAGAAGAGAGCTTACGTTGAATTAAATTGGCCGGAAGGTGAAATATGAGTAAACAAATCCAAAATGGAATTTTTTATGTTGCCAATAGTTTCATATGGTGATTTTGGACTTATGAGCATGTTCGGATTTGGATTTGGAAGTCTGTAGGACAATTCAGCGTATTTTGGCGAAAGTTGGAAAATAGTAAATTTTTGAAAAAAAGTTTGACCGAGAGTTGACTCTTTGGTATCGGGGTCAGAATTCAGTTCTGAAAATTTTCATAGCTTCATTATATCATTTATGACTTGTGTGCAAAATTTGAAGTCAATCGGACTTGATTTGATAGGTTTTTGCATCGAATATAGAAGTTGAATGTTCTTAGTTTCCATTAGGCTTGAATTGCAGTATGATTCACGGTTTTAGTATTATTTGATATGATTTGAGTTTTGGACTAAGTTCGTATGATGTATTAGAACTGGATGATGTATTTTGTTGAGGTCCCGAGTGTCTCAAGTGAATTTCAGAAGGTTAACAGGCAGAAGAAAAAAAAAGTTACTGAAATGTTCTTTGGGCAGTAGCTGCATTATTTTTACAGCATCATGAACTGTACCCCGCATGAACAGTATCCAGAATTTTTCTGGACATAACGTTAAGTTCTGAAAATGGGACAAAGTACCATTTTTCATTTTTAGCGAATTGGAGCTCGGGATGAGGAAATTTTTGGGAAACCTTTAGAGAAAACAACATGGTAAGTGTTCTTAACTTAATTGTGGTTAGATTACCCGAATTTTTTTACTAGTTTTGGCATTAAATCTGTGAATTTAGTTGGAAGATTTGAAAACCCTCTCGGATAGATTTGAGGTTTTGAGGGTCGAAATGTTATCGAAATTTAGTAATTTTGGTATGGTTAGACTGGGGGTTGGATGAGCTTTCATATTTCAAGATTTTCGTCGGATTCCGATACGTTGGCCCCATGAGCGAATTTTTACTTAATTTCGGATTTTTATTGAAAAATGTTGTAGTTTCCTATGAAATTGATTATATAATTTCGTTGACTGTATCGAATTATTTTGACTAGATTTGAAGCTTCGGACGAATTCGCGAGGCAAAAGCTTGTTGGAATTTTGAATTGGTAGCAAAGCGAGGTAAGTGTTTGGTCTAACCTTAGCTTGAGGGATTAGGAGTTGTGCCCTATTTGTTATGTGTTATTTGTTGAGTACGACGTATAGGCATGGTGACGAGTATCTATACGTTGGTGTCAGGCATGCCCGTGGGTCTTATAATTCAATTAATGTGACTCTATTTCGTATTGTGTATGCTCTATATGATAATTTCTATTGAGGAATATGACTTCTGGAAGTATTATTGTTAATTGAACATGATAGAGCGTTGGTTAAAGTTGAGTATTGGTGATAGCTGAAATGATTAAATGTTGGATTAAGAATTGGTTATAGCTGTTTCTCCCTTGTCGGGACAGTTATTATAATAATTATTATATATTTGGATCGGGTTGCATGTCGCAAAAATTATTATATATTTGGATCGGGTTGCACGCTGCAATAATTATTAAATATTAAATGGATCGGGTTGCACGCCGCAACAATTATTATATATTTGGATCGGGTTGCACGCCGCAATAATTATTATATATTTGGATCGGGTTGCACACCGTAATAATTATTATATATTTGGATCAGGTTGCACGGCGCAATAATTATGATATATTTGGATCGGGTTGCACACCGCAATAATTATTATATATTTAGATCGGGTTGCACGCCGCAACAGTTATTAAATATTAAATGGATCGGGTTGCACGCCGCAACAATTATTATATATTTGGATCGGATTTTACGCTGCAACAATTATTATATATTTGGATCGGGTTTCACGCTGCAACAATTATTATATATTTAGATCGGGTTACACGCCGCAATAATTATTATATATTTGGATTGGGTTGCACGCCACAATAATTATTAAATATTAAATGGATCGGATTGCACGTCGCAATAATTATTATATATTTGGATTAGGTTGCACGCCACAATAATTATTATATATTTGGATCGGGTTCCACATCGCAACAGTAATATATGGTTGGGACGGGTTGCATGCCACAACATGAAAGAAATAAAGTGAATTTCTATTCTTATGGTGAGAACGTGAGTTAAAGCACGAAGGGTGATGTCGTGCACTTTCTGTTTGCTATGTTTAATAATTGTTATCAATTCAAGTGTGTTAACAATTCGGAATTTTCCTTACTGTTGTGATCCTTTGTGTTGGAATCCGTATTTTTTTTCAATACCTCGCCACATTTATATATAGCTTTCAATACTTCAAATTTCAACAATTGTTACATTTTTAACTCAAGGGATTTCTCAACTAAATTTTCCTTAAACCGTTTGAGGTTGTACCTTACCTAAAAAGGAATTTTTACTATGTATTGAATTTCTACCTCTAAGACCCTCTTTCTCTCTCTAAAAATCTCAGAAAATACCCTTAGAATGAGCCTTAATGTTGAATATATCGGTAGGGAGGTCGGGTTAAAAATTAGAAAATTGGAGCCCCGCGTAAAATATGCGATCGCAGAATGAACATGCGGTCCGCAAAATGGACCGCAAAATGCCTCCAATAAACCATATGTTCTGACTCAGCTGCGGTAAGAATGCGGTCCACATTAATGTTCTGCGGTCGCAAAGTGCACCACAGAACTGACACTCACAAAATTCAAAGGATAAAATGCGACGATTATGCGGTCCGCATTTCGATTATGCAACCGCATTTCGACCGCATAACCAACTTCAATTTTAACCAACATTCTGCCTCACTCTGCGGCAGATATACGGTCTGCATTTCGATTATGCGACCGCATTCTGCACCGCATTTCTTGCATTTTTCTGGAAACTTATTCTTGACTTTTTAATGCATTATTCAATCCAAAAAGGTCCGCGCATATTTACTAATTTCTAACACATGCTCCTAACTTGGCACCACGGGATCTGGGTTTTTGAGTAGGGATTTCATGGGGCCTTACATCCTGCCCCACTTAAGATCATTCGTCCTCGAATGAGGATCAAGGTTCACTTATTAACAGTCTTAGTGCAATCTTCTTCTCTTTACAACACGAAACTGGTTGATGGTCTCCCAATTTAGCTAACTCCCTAGATTTCCAAAAATTTTTCCAGAGTTTCCTTTGTATCTAGGCCTTACCCACCTGTCAGAGAGCCCTAGAAACATACCATCACAACATAAGCATATTTGTAAGCTTAGTATAACTGGCACAATATCAACAATGGCCATATAGGCAACCATATAACAAAAAGAGGATGGTTTTACATAAATCTAGCCAACAAATACCATTTCGAAGGAGCTGAACGCGTAAAATTTATTACGTGATCATTCAAACAAGTGTGGATACTTCTTTTTCATTTCATTCTCGGCTTCCCAAGTAGCTTGCTCAACGTGCTGGTTCTGCCATAATACTTTTACGGATGCAATCTCCTTACTCCTTACTTTTCGAACTTGCCTATCGAGAATGGCAACTGGGAACTCTTCGTATGATAGCTCTTCGTTTACTTCAATAGTCTCTACTGGCACAATGGAGGATGGATCCCCTACCACCTTCCATAACATAGACACATGGAAAATCGGGTGTACCAATGACATCTCGGGCGGTAGCTCGAGCTTGTATGCCACCTGACCAACTTTCTGAATAATTCTGTATGGCCCGACATACCTTGGGCTTAATTTTCCTTTCTTTCCGAATCGCATGATACCCTTCATAGGGGAAACTTTCAAGAATACCCAATCATCTTCTTTAAACTCCAAATCTCTGCAACGCATATCCAAGTAGGATTTTTGGTGACTTTGAGCAGTTTTCAACCTTTCTTTAATAAGCTTGACTTTCTCCATGGCCTGGTGCACGAGGTCCGGCCCTATCAATTCCGCTTCTCCAACCTCGAACCACCCGATGGGAGACCTATATCTCCTATCGTACAATGCTTCGAACGGTGCCATTTGAATAGTAGCGTGAAAGCTGTTGTTGTAAGCAAATTCTATGAGTGG
This sequence comes from Nicotiana glauca, assembly GCA_026770625.1. Lineage (NCBI taxonomy): Eukaryota > Viridiplantae > Streptophyta > Magnoliopsida > Solanales > Solanaceae > Nicotiana > Nicotiana glauca. The sequence continues at coordinate 19,530 of MU735377.1, forward strand.
CAAATGGTCATCCCAACTACCCTTGAAATCAATAGTACAAGCACGCAACATGTCCTTAAGCATCTGAAGAGTCCTCTCTGCTTGCCCATCGGTTTGTGGATGAAAAGATGTGCTAAGGTTCACTTGCGTACCCAAACCCTGCTGAAACTTCTTCCAAAAGTTAGCTATGAATTGAGCCCCTCGATCTGAAATGATTGAGACTGGAGTGCCATGGAACCTGACTATTTCTTTGATATATAACTGGGCATATTGTTCCGCTGTGTCGGTAGATTTAACTGACAAGAAGTGTGCTGATTTCGTGAGTCGATCCACGATTACCTAAATTGAGTCGAACTTGCGCGGAGTGCGCGACAACCCCGCTACAAATTCCGTGTTAATCATCTCCCACTTCCACATTGGAATTTCTATGCATTGCGTCAATCCACCGGGCCTTTGATGTTCGGCCTTCACCTGTTGACAATTTGGACATTTTCCCACAAATTCTGCCATATCCCTCTTCATGTTGTTCCACCAATAAATTTCCTTGAGATCATGATACATCTTCGTAGAACTTAGGTGCACGGAATACCTAGATGTGTGAGCTTCTGCCATGATCCTTTCCCGAAGACTGTCGATATCAGGAACGCACAGGCAGTCTTGGTACCGTAGGGTACCATCATTCATGCCCAAGGAGAAAGCTGTGGTCTTATATTGTGAATCCCTTCTCTCAGTTGCGCTAACAATGGATCATTGAATTACTTTTCTTTTACCTCTACCACAAGCGACGATTCAGCCCTATTCTGAATAATCATCTTTTCTTCAACAGAGTCCACCAGACAAACTGCCAAATTAGCTAGCCGATGAACTTCCCTAGCTAATGGCCTCTGATAGGCCCCCAAATGAGCCAAACTCCCCATAGATTTTCGACTAAGTGCATCTGCCACAACATTTGCCTTTCCCGGGTGGTAAAGAATATCTATATCGTAGTCTTTGAGTAACTCTAGCCACCTTCTTTGCCTTAGGTTCAACTCCTTCTGCTTGAAGATATACTGAAGGCTCTTATGATCTGTAAATATGTCCATATGGCCATACAAATAATGCCGCCAAATCTTTAGTGCAAACACCACAGCTGCTAGCTCTAAGTCATGGGTTGGATAGTTCTTCTCATCATTCTTGAGCTGCCTAGAGGCGTAGGCCATCACCTTGCCCCGCTGCATCAACACACACCCCATCCCGACTCTTGAAGCATCGCAATACACCACAAATCCCTCGGTACCCTCTGGTAGGGCTAACACCGGTGCTGTTGTTAACCTTGATTTCAATTCTTGGAAACTCTTTTCACAAGCATCAGACCATTGAAATTTAACTGCTTTCTGCGTCAATTTTGTCAAAGGAGAGGCAAGAGTAGAAAACCCCTCCACAAACTTCCTGTAGTACCCGGCTAATCCCAAGAAACTGCGGATCTCGGTTGGAGTGGTAGGTCTAGGCCAATTCTTCACTGCCGCAACCTTCTGAGGGTCAACCATAACTCCTTCCCTAGAAACAACATGACCCAAGAACGCTGCAGATTCAAGCCATAATTCACATTTTGAAAATTTTGCATATAATTGATGTTGCTGAAGAGTCTGCAATACTGCCCTGAGATGGCCGGCATGGTCCTCCCGAATTTGGGAATATACTAGAATGTCGTCAATGAACACTATCACAAAGCAGTCTAGGAAGGTCTTGAAGACTCGATTCATAAGGTCCATGAAAGCAGCCGGGGCATTTGTTAGCCCAAAAGACATTACCATAAATTCAAAGTGCCCATACCTGGTCCTGAAGGCGGTTTTTGGAATATCCCGCTCCCGTATCTTCAATTGGTGATACCCGGACCGCAAGTTAATTTTTGATAAACATGTAGCTCCTTGCAATTGATCGAACAAGTCATCTATTCTTGGCAAGGGATATTTGTTTTTGATTGTAATTTTGTTGAGTTGCCAGTAGTCAATACACATCCGTAGCGACCCATCCTTCTTTATTACGAACAAGACCGGCGTGCCCCATGGTGACACACTTGGCCGTATGAAACCTTTCTCAAACAAATCCTTCAATTGCTCCTTTAGTTCTTTCAATTCTGTCGGTGCCATCCTGTAAGGTGGAATCGATATAGGCTGCGTGCCTGGCATCACATCGATCCCAAAATCAATTTCACTATCTGGTGGAATCCCAGGGAGCTCATCTGGAAAGACATTTGGAAATTCATTCACAACTGGTACAGAATCAAGGCTAGGTGCCTCGGCATTGGTGTCTGCAACTCGAACTACATGATAGATACACCCTTTCTTGATCATTTTCGCGGCCATAAGGTAGGAAATAAACTGACCTCGAGGCACTACATTGTCTCCCCTCCATTCAATGATGGGCTCATTAGGAAATTCAAGCCTGATAGTTCTAGTTCTACAATCAAGTTTGGCAAAGCATGAGTAAAGCCAATCCATTCCCATTATTACGTCGAAATCCACCATTCCCAACTCGATAAGATCGGCCATGGTATTCCTACCACGCACCGTAACAACACAACCTCTATAAACTCGAGCCGCCAAAATTGACTCACCAACTGGGGTAGATACTGAGAACGGCTCATGAAGCTGCTCTGGTTCTATCCCAAATCCCATAGCAACAAATGGGGTAATATATGATAAAGTGGAACCAGGGTCAATAAGCGCATAAACATCATGAGATTGGACAGTCATAATACCTGTAACAACATCTGGAGAAGCCTCTGCATAGAATCGGTTAGGACCTCCGGAACCCTATGTACCACCCCTAGCTGCACCACGTTCTGCAGGTACAGGGGCACCTCGAGCTAGAGAGGGGCTGAAGATGTGGCAGCTACTGGACTGGAGGGCTGAGCTGTGCCCCTACCTGCTCCCTAGCGAGACGCACAACAGTGTCTCTGAATATGGCCCCTCATCCCATATCCATAACATATAGGCAACTTCGTGTAGCAGACCCCCGAGTGCATCTTCCCACACTTGGGACACGGGGATCTCTGCTGGTGCTTGGAGGTTGGGGCGTTACAAACTCCAAGCAGCAGCATACTTGGACAAGCGGGCAAACTCCATGTGGTACTCCCATATACATCTGTCACCTTGCCTCAGATTTTCAAATTCTGCTGCCCGGGCTGCCCTTGTCTCAGCGGGCAAGAAATGATCAATGAAAGCATCGACAAACTCACTCCACCTCGCCGGAGGGTGCCCCTCCTCTTGGGAGTCCTCCCATAACTCAAACCATGAATACGTCACCCCTTTCAGACGGTAGGCAGCCAACTCTACTACCTCTGTCTCAGTCGCTCGCATTACTCTGAGGGTCTTGTGCATCGCATCAATAAAGTCCTGAGGGTCTTCTTCTGAATTGGCACCTGTGAATTCCGGAGGGTCTAACTGAAGGAACCTGTTTACCCTGGAACTAGTAGAATCCCCTGGCTGGTTGGATGAACTGGGTGCAATATTTGACCTTTGGGCCTGAGAGGCCACCAACTGAGCCAACATTTGAATAGCTCCCCTAAGATCCCCATCAGAAATGCTAGAACCGGAAGCTGGGACTGGAGGCGGGACAGGAGCATCAACGGGAGGTATAGTGGTACCCTCCGTAGTTGTAGGGACTGAGGTAGTTTGTTCTAGAACAAGAAGATCCGGCAGGGTAATAGCAGGGCGGCTGCCCTCACCCGCAACATCAATGGGTGAATCAACCACTCCTGGGGTGGCATTGGCTTCCTGGCCAATTCTCGCCTTCTTCTTAGGTGCCATCTACTGAAAGATTGAACAACACACCGATTAGGAAGTAAACAATTTCACCGCACGATCCAGAGTATCAAAGAAGGGTGTTATTCCTAAATGCCCAAGTAGCCTCCAACTTATAGATGTGGTCGACTTCACACCGATATGAAAGACTCTACTAGACACGGCTCCAAGACATCCTAGGACACTTTCAAAACCTTAGGCTCTGATACCAAGTTTGTAACGCCCCAACCTTGGAAGGCGCGACCACGGCTCAATCAAGTGAACCCAACTGAGCAAGCCTTATCGAACAGTTTCTACCCCAACTCAAAATGAATGTGGAACTCATGCCTTTGATTAATTTGGATGATAATACACGGTGTATACCACATTACTAGTTCATTTCATATCATAAAAATTTACTGATCATAAGCTAGCTTCATGGATTCTATTAGAGTTATGGCTTAAAAAGATCACAAGTTTAGGATTACAACATATACATATAGTGGACTCCCCGAAACCCGTACATAACCCACACTAGTGTCATTGGAGCCTCTAAGGATACAACAGTTAAGCATGACTATGCCGGTGACAAGTCCCCAGCTATACCTCAAAAGTGAAAGGCTATAATGACAAAAGATACATCATATAGCCCCATGGAAGAATAAGGGGCTCACCGAGACTTCGAGTAGAAGAACGCCTGCTACGCACGGTCGGCACTGTCTTCTATGGAGCCGCCTACAATCATAACACGAATGTAGCGCCCCCGGCAAAAAGGGACGTCAGTACATTTGAATTGTACTGGTATGTATAACTGAACACCCTTTTACTAGAAAGAACTATCAAATAGATACAAGCAATTAATACGGGAAAATCAAAGAAATAATTCATATAATTCTTCATACAATTTCCACAACACAGATTAGGGCAATTTTGTCACGTGTTCACCACTGTTCTCATTACCACCGCCATCACGAGCAGAGTCCGGTCACGACCCGACCGGCTAGGTCACCTCATTGGAGGTATTACTCACAATCAACATTTTATTTCCCTTATCCGGAATCCAATATCAGCACATTACCACCATGTGTACGGCATGGTGTCCGATCACGACTCGACCGGCTAGGTCACCTCATTGGAGGCATTACTCAATTCTCATCAGTCAACACCTTTAAATATTTATCCCACACATATCAAGGATAATTCAAGTTACAATCACAGATAAATGAGCACATAGCTAGCATGAATAGTTCCTTGTTTCAATGTTGGCTTATAGCCCAAGTAATTCAACACATAATTATACTTTTCATCATTCTCTAATTATCAAGATTTGTGTATTATTCACATTGAGGCACATCCTTCGCGATATATGTATAGTTATATGCAATTCAATTAATGCGTAATGACAATCAATACTCTAGCCAATTTAACTCTTACCATACGTTCGAAATGAAAACGGAGCTCAATTTCTAATAAAAAAGATTTTTAGCCATACATACCTCAATAAAGCTTTTCCTTACTCTTTTACAAATTTTCGGAACTCTTAGCCCTTCGATCTATTGAGCAAGAATTTCAAATTAAATTGAGAATTAGAGACGAAACTGAAGTTATAGCTTGATTCGAGCATATCATCAAACACTAAAGGTGCATTATGACCTTCAGCCCTTTTTGGGAGGAATTTCTATCATTTTGTATCCCCAATTGCCTCCTTTTTAATTTTACTACTTTCCAATACTCTATGGTGGTATGTATGGAAGAGATTCATTCTCACACCCATGAATTACTTCCCTAATGACCCCATATGGCTAATTACACAAATATGAGCTGAGGTGATGGAGCCTTACCTCTTGGGATGAAGATTCAGGGGCCTTCACTTGATTAGTTTCAAGGATATAGCAAGATTCTAAGGAGAATTTGGTGGGGGAAACTTTCTACCTCTAAGACCCTCTTTCTCTCTCTAAAAATCTCAGAAAATACCCTTAGAATGAGCCTTAATGTCGAATATATCGGTAGGGAGGTCGGGTTAAAAATTAGAAAATTGGAGCCCCGCGTAAAATATTCGATCGCAGAATGAACATGCGGTCCGCATAATGGACCGCAAAATGCCTCCCAAAAACCATACGTTCTGACTCAGTCTGCAGTAAGAATGCGGTCCGCATTAATGTTCTGTGGTCGCAAAGTGCACCGCAGAACTGACACTCACAAAATTCAAAGGAGAAAATGTGACGACTATGCGGTCTGCATTTCGATTATGCGACCGCATTTCGACCGCATAACTGACTTCAATTTTAACCAACATTCTACCTCACTCTGCGGCAGATATGCGGTCCGCATTTCGATTATGCGACCGCATTCTGCACCGCATTTCTTGCATTTTTCTGGAAACTTATTCTCGACTTTTTAATGCATTATTCAATCCAAAAACGTCTGCGCATATTTACTAATTTCTAACACATGCTCCTAACTTGGCACCACGGGATCTGGGTTTTTGAGTAGGGATTTCACGGGGCCTTACATCCTCCCCCACTTAAGATCATTCGTCCTCGAATGACGATCAAGGTTCACTTATGAACAGTCTTAGTGCAATCTTCTTCTCTTTACAACCCGAAACTGGTTGATGGTCTCCCAATTTAGCTAACTCCCTAGATTTCCAAAATTTTGCCAGAGTTTCCTTTGTTTCTAGGCCTTTCCAACCTGTCAGAGAGCCCCGAAAATATACCATCAAAACATATGCATATTTTTAAGCATAGTATAACTGGCACAATATCAACAATGGCCATATAGGCAATCATATTACCAAAAGAGGATGGTTTTACATAAATCTAGCCAACATATACCATTTCGAAGGAGCTGAACGCATAAAAGTTATTACGTGATCATTCAAACAAGTGTGGATACTTCTTTTTCATTTCATCCTCGGCTTCCCAAGTAGCTTCCTCAACGTGCTGTTTCCTCCATAATACTTTTACGGATGCAATCTCCTTACTCCTTAGTTTTCGAACTTGCCTATCGAGAATGGAAACTGGGACCTCTTCGTATGATAGCTCTTCGTTTAATTCAATAGTATATACTGGCACAATGGTGGACGGATCCCCTACCACCTTCCTTAACATAGACACATGGAAAACCGAGGGTACCAATGACATCTCGGGCGGCAGCTCGAGCTTGTATGCCACCTGACCAACTTTCTGAATAATTTTGTATGGCCCGACATACCTTTGGCTTAATTTTCCTTTCTTTCCGAATCGCATGATACCCTTCATAGGGGGAACTTTCAAGAATACCCAATCATCTTCTTTAAACTCCAAATCTCTGCGACGCACATCCGAGTAGGATTTTTGGCGACTTTGAGCAGTTTTCAACCTTTCTTTAATAAGCTTGACTTTCTCCATGGCCTGATGCACGAGGTCCGGCCCTATTAATTCCGCTTCTCCAACCTCGAACCACCCGAAGGGAGACCTACATCTCCTACCGTATAATGCTTCGAACGGTGCCATTTGAATACTACCGTGAAAGCTATTGTTGTAAGCAATTTCTATGAGTGGCAAATGGTCATCCCAACTACCCTTGAAATGAATAGTACAAGCATGCAACATGTCCTCGAGCATCTGAATAATCCTCTCTGCTTGCCCATCGGTTTGTTGATGAAAAGTTGTGCTAAGGTTCACTTGCGTACCCAAACCCTGTTGAAACTTCTTCCAAAATTTAGCTGTGAATTGAGCCCCTCGATCTGAAATGATTGAGACTGGAGTGCCATGCAACCTGACTATTTCTTTGATATATAACTGAGCATATTGTTCCGTTGTGTCGGTAGATTTAACTGACAAGAAGTGCACTGATTTCGTGAGTCGATCCACGATTACCCACATTGAGTCGAACTTGCGCGGCAACCCCACTACAAAGTCCATGTTAATCATCTCCCAATTCCACATTGGAATTTCTATGCATTGCGTCAATCCACCGGGCTTTTGATGTTCGGCCTTCACCTATTGACAATTTGGACATTTTGCCACAAATTCTGCCATATCCCACTTCGTGTTGTTCCACCAATAAATTTCCTTGAGATCATGATACATCTTCGTAGAACCTGGGCGCACGGAATATCTAGATCTAACACATGCTCCTAACTTTGCACCACAGGATTCGAGTTTTTGAGTAGGGATTTCACGGGGCCTTACAAAAATATTACAGTTTTATTTAATGACACGTGAGTTGTCCGTGCGTTTGTGATATAAATATGGGCACGAGGTGCTGTGAAAATATAAAAGTGGGATGAGACCTATATTGTTATGATTATTAAATGAGGCGTCACAAGGTGACCTTTACTCGAAAGAATTATATTCGAAAGATATTTATTTGATGGAAATATATTCGAAATATATTTTGTGAAAAGAATATTATCTTAGAGATTATTACTTGAAGGATTTATAGGTGAAAGATTTATATTTGAATGACTTGATTAATTGATTGCACTTGTATTTATTATTTGTTGAGAAACGTTTATGTTGCCTGCTATTTATATTACTGGCTGATCATTGTTGCTACCATTGTTATCTACTTCCTATTATTTTGTACGCTATATTGCATAGGTTTATTTGATAGTCTGGTCTTAGCCTCGTCACTACTTCACTGGGGTTAGGCTGGACACTTACCAACACATGGGGACGGTTGTGCTGATACTACGCTTCCGTACATTTTTGTGTATAGATCTAGGTATTTGATCAATAGTAGCTATTCATTGCACTGGAGACTCGAGGTAAACCTGTTGCAGCCTTCACGGTCCTCGGAGTCACCTTCAATTGTACTTATTTTCATATGTTCCTTTTGTTCGGAACAGTGATGTATTTATTTTGTATAACTACTCTTAGAAAAGCTTATGACTTGTACTACCGGTTTTTGGAATGGTAAATTGTTTAGAGAAATTTCATTTTAAGTTAATAAATATCAATGTTATTTCAGTTAATGTTAGGCTTACCTAGTTTAGAGACTAGGTGCCATCACGACTCCTTCGGAGGGATTTTTTGTTGGGTCGTGACAAGTTGGTATCAGAGCTCTAGGTTCATAAGTGCTACAGGTCATAAGAAAGTTTAGTAGAGTCTTGCAGATCGGTACAGATACATCTGCACTTATCTTCGAGAGGCTACAGAACTATTAGGATAACCTCACTTCTTTCATTCCCTATCGTGCGACATTTATTCAACTTGAAGCATATAACTTATGTTGTTTTACATCCACTCGTGTATGAAATTGTGCATTCAATAATAAATATGCGCCAATGGTTTGTGATACCGTAAAAGGGTTATAAGAGATCCAGGGTTGCTCAACCATTGTTACCACGTGTCGTTCAGAATCGAGGTTGTGGAAGGTAGAGAGATCTTTTAGTTGTGCGCATAGGAGTGCATCAAATTTTGACATCTGGTTGATAAGTACAATCTTAAGAAGGTTTAATTGGTTACCTAATCATCACAAGTGGATGTAGATAAAAAAAATATAGTTGGTGGTATTAGAGACTATGTATTTTATATGGGATTTCTATTTAGCAAAGGGTACTTACTAGCCAGCCAAGACATTGAAGGAAACAAGCCTAACCGTCACGAGGATGACATGCGCCAAATAAATGGCTTGAGGTGTCTTATGACCGGTGCCGTACGAGCAATAAAGGTTTGTATTATGAATCATTAGAATGTTTCATATGTCTTCGTGCCAGATGAGGGGAGTCCACTATCAACGATCAAATTGCAGGGTCATGTGTTATGTCAATTTTGGCATGAGATATATTTATGTGGTATTGAAAGGTTTTCCAAAACTTGTATATGTTTAAGAGCTGAGATTTGAATGGGATGAAGAGGGGACTTGAGATATTCCCGTGTCCTTAATAATTCTACATTTCAGTATCAGCGGGTCATAAAAACATATTCAATGTACTTGTAGTGCTTAAGTTAATCACAACACTCGCATGGGGCGGTCATATTTTAATGTGCCAATGGCATGGAATTTCTCGCAATGGTTATTTAAGTTATCCGGTATGAACTCAGTATGAGCAGTCGAACTGTGGATGGGTTGTTATGAATATGGTGATACTAGGAACATCCTGAGAAATTGTCCTAGACTTGAGAGAAATCTGTTCTATCAGAGCACACGTGCCACGTCTCCATTATAGTTACTACTCTACCTACACTATGAATTAGGGGTGGAGGAAAAGCGGGGAGGTAAGACTCCTAGAGGTGGAGACCCAACTCGTTGATGTATTTTCTATAGTATGGCTGAGGTCGCAACACCAGATGGTGTCATTACAAGTACAATATCGAATTATTATAAAGCAACAATTTTCTTAACTTGATTCGGTTCTGAGTATCGAGGCAAGTCCTCCTAATATCCTCCACTCATGAGTGAACTTTGTAATTCTAAAATCTATATATGTGAATACTCCTATTAGGAGATTATATGGAGATAGCTATGTCTATCACTATGTGTTGGTTACTAAATATAGTTGTAAGGCTAAAAGTGGATTTTGTTCATCATTTCATTGAGTTCGATGAAATTTCCAAATAATTGATTTCAAACATGAATTATATCCCTTATCGATATAAGGGTTGTGATTATGTTTAACGGAAATTATTTAGAAGAAGAAAGAAAGGAAATGGAAAATTTCAGTTGGCACAATGTGCATATCACTTGTGTACGGAGTTGAGGACGAGATCCTAGTACTTTTATATGATGTGAAATATTTAAATAGGGCTACAAGCTACGGTGGATGTTATATAAGAAAGAAGTCCTTGTGGTGAAAAGTTTATGTGTTTAAATTCTCTCTTTGTGAAATTAAAAAAATTTGTACTATAGTACTCATAGGGAGTCATGCAAATGAGGCTTATTTGAAAATTTTTGTATGAATATCTCTATGCATAATTTGCCAAATATTATTGTAATTATTGAGTTTTAGCCTACAAGGTGAGTGCTCAGGTGGCGTTAATTGTGAATCGTTAATTTGGGTAAGTAATTATGAGGTCGTCATGCTACGTTGTTAGTAAAGTGAAAGCTTGAAACAAGAATTGTTAATATGAAGTTAATTGGCAATTTTGTAATCGATTATGTACAGCTATTAAAACCAGAGATGTTGTAAAGGTCATACATATGATGTGTTTCATGTCGAAATATCTTTATGATAGTGTCATACTTGTAATGCGGAGATTGGTATTATTGACAAATATATTGTGGTGGTTTATTGAGTTGTGGATGTGTTGTTAGGAGTTGTTTTGGTGTTACTCTAGCAGGTGGATAGGCCCAATTACAAGGGAGACTTTGCCGAAAATTTTGAAAAAAATTTGGGAGTTAGAAAAAAATTTGGGACATTAAGATGTGCGAAGAAAAAGATAAGTTACGTTATTTGTTTGAGAGCGAACTCTACTTCTTATTTGAGGATGAATGACCCTAAGTGGGGGAGAATATAATATCCCATATTTGATGGGTGCGTAGGCACGAGTTGTTATAGCCAGTCGAGACTAATATCGTGTGTTCACGTGAAAATCATACCTTTCTGAAAATGATTGGAGTGTAAGAAATTTGGTCTTCAAGTTTACAAACATGGATAAAGAAAATAACCTCAATTGAAATGGTGATGTCGGACTTATTCCGAATGCGGTAATGTGGGATCAATCGCGAATATTTGTGTAAAAGTAAAAACATCAAATTTGAAACCTCAGAATAATCTTAGTACGTTCGAGGACAAACGTTTGTTTAAGAGGTGACGAATATAACGATCCGACCGGTTGTTTTGGATAAGTACAACATCGTCTCCCTATATACTGCTAAATTCATGCTTTACGGTTCTTATGTAGCTTGCCGGGGGAATTGGTTCGGGTTCGGAAAGGTTTTTGAAAGGAATTGAGACACTTAGTCTCCAAGAAGAGAGGTTAAGTTGAATTAAATTGATCGGAAGGTGAAATATGCATAAACAAATCCAAAATGGAATTCTTATATTGCCAATAGTTTCATATGGTGATTTTGGACTTATGAGCATGTTCGGATTTGGATTTGGAAGTCCGTAGGACAATTTAGCGTATTTTGGCGAAAGTTGGAAAATAGTAGATTTTTAAAAAAAAGTTTGACCGAGAGTTGACTTTTTGATATCGGGGTCAGAATTCAGTTTTGAAAATTTTCATAGCTTCATTATATCATTTATGACTTGTGTGGAAAATTTGAAGTCAATCGGACTTGATTTGATAGGCTTTTGCATCGAATATAGAAGTTGAATGTTCTTAGTTTCCATTAGGCTTGAATTGGGGTGTGATTCACGGTTTTAGCATTATTTGATATGATTTGAGGTTTAGACTAAGTTCGTATGATGTATTAGGACTGTTTGATGTATTTTGTTGAGGTCCCGAGTGTCTCAGGTGGATTTCAGAAGGTTAACGGGCAGGAAAAAAAAGTTGCTGAAATTTTCTTTGGGCAGTTGCTGCATTTTTTTTACAACATCATGAACAGTACCCCGTGAACAATAAAAACGCGTGAACAATATCCGGAATTTTTCTGGACAGAACGTTAAGTTCTGAAAATGGGGCAAAGTCCCATCCATTTTTAGAGAATTGGAGCTCGGGAAGAGGCGATTTTCGGGAAATTTTTAGAGAAAACAACAGGGTAAGTGTTCTTAAATTAATTATGGTTAGATTACCCGAATTTTTTTACTAGTTTTGGCATTAAATCTGTGAATTTAGTTGGAAGATTTTAAAACCCTCTCGGATAGATTTGAGGATTTGAGGGTCGAAATGTTATCGAAATTTAGTAATTTTGGTATGGTTAGCCTCGGGGTTGGACGAGCTTTCATATTTCATGATTTTCATCGGATTCCGATTCGTTGGCCCCACGAGCAAATTTTTACTTAATTTTGGATTTTTATTGAAAAATATAGTAGTTTCCTATGAAATTGATTCTATAATTTTCGTTGACTGTATCGAATTATTTTGACTAGATTTGAAGCTTCAGACGAATTCGCGAGGCAAAGGCTTGTTGTAGCAAAGCGAGGTAAGTGTTTGGTCTAATCTTAGCTTGAGGAATTAGGAGTTGTGCCCTATTTTTTATGTGTTATTTGTTGAGTACGATGTATAGGCATGGTGACGAATATCTATACGTTGGTGTCAAGCATGCCCGTGGGTCTTATAATTCGATTAATGTGACTCTGTTTCGTATTGTGTATGCTCTATATGATAATTTCAATTGAGGAATATGACTTGTGGAAGTATTATTGTTAATTGAACATGATAGAGCGTCGGTTAAAGTTGAGTATTGGTGATAGCTGAAATGATTAAATGTTGGATTAAAAATTGGTTTAAGCTGTTTCTCCCTTGCCGGGACAGTTGTTATAATAATTATTATATATTTGGATCGGGTTGCATGCCGCAACAATTATTATATATTTGGATCGGGTTGCACGCGTGAAATAATTATTAAATATTAAATGGATCGGGTTGCACGGCGCAACAATTATTATATATTTGGATCGGGATGCACGCCGCAACAATTATTATATATTTGGATTAGATTGCACACCGCAATAATTATTATATATTTGGATCGGGTTTCACGCCGCAACAATTATTATATATTTGGATCAGGTTGCACGCAGAACAAATTATTATATATTTGGATCGGGTTGCACGCCGCAACAATTATTAAATATTAAATGGATCGGATTGCACGTCGCAACAATTATTATATATTTGGATCAGGTTGCATGCCGCAATAATTATTATATATTCGGATCGGGTTGCACACCGAAATAGTAATATGTGATTTGGACGGGTTGCACGTCGCGACAAGAAAGAAATAAACTGAATTTTGATTCTAATGGTGTGGACGTGAGTTAAAGCATGAAGGGTGATGTCGTGCACTTTCTGTTTGCTGTGTTTAATTATTGTTATCAATTAAAGTGTGTTAACAGTTCAAAAATTTCCTTACTGCTGTGATCCTTTGTGTTTGAATCTATATTTTTTTTCAATACCTTGCCACATTAATATATAGCTTTCAATACTTCAAATTTCAACAATTGTTACATTTTTTAACTCAAGGAATTTCTCAACTAAATTTTCCTTGAACTGTTTGAGGTTTTACCTTACCTAAAAAGGAATTTTTAGTATGTATTGATTTATTGATTTCTCGTATTAAAGGTAATAATTTATTCTATTTTGTACTTTAATTGAAAATATTATTTTCTTTATCAAATGATTTCAAAAAAATAACTTTATCTTTTCTTCTTGATATCTTAATTAAGTTGGAAGTTGTACTCTACTTGAATATATTCTTAATTGTATTGGGTATGGAACCTATGAACTCAGTGAAATGAGAATATTATTGTGTAATGTGAGACATAAATATGTGGGCACAAGGTGCCGGGGAAAAATATTACTGTTTTATTTAATGGCATGTCAGTTTTCCGTGCGATTGTGATATAAATATGGGAACAAGGTGCCATAAAAATATGAAAGTGGGGTAAGACCTATATTATTATGATTATTAAATGAGGTGTCATAAGGTGACCTTTACTCGAAAGAATTATATTCGAAAGATATTTATTTGAAGGAAATATATTCGAAATATATTTAATGAAAAATATATTATCTTACAGATTATTACTTGAAGGATTTATAGGCGAAAGATTTATATTTGAATGACTTGATTAATTGATTGCACTTGTATTTATTATTTGTTGAGAAACATTTATGTTGCCTGCTATTTATATTACTGGTTGATCACTGTTTCCACCATTGTTATTTGCTTCCTATTATTTTGTACGCTATATTGCACAGGTTTATTTGGTAGTCTGGTCCTAGCCTCGTCACTACTTCGCTGAGGTTAGGCTGGACACTTACCAGCACATGGGGACGATTGTGCTGAATCTATATTTCTGTGCATTTTTGTGTACATATCCAGGTATTTGATTGATAGTAGCTATTCGTTGCACTGGAGACTCGAGGTAAACCTTCTGCAGCCTTCACGGTCCTCGGAGTCACCTTTAATTGTACTTATTTCCATATGTTCCTTTTGTTCGGAACAGAGATGTATTTATTTTGTATAACTATTCTTAGAAAAGCTTATGACTTGTACTACCGGTTTTGGGAATGGTAAATTGTTTAGAGAAATTTTATTTTAAGTTAATAAATATCAATATTATTTCAGTTAATGTTAGGCTTACCTAGTTTAGAGACAAGGTGCCATCACGACTCCTTCGAAGTGATTTTTTTAGGTCGTGACATGTGAGATCCGGCGGCTTGGGTTGGGGTGCAAGAACGAAGTTTTAGGGGGGGGGGGGGCATCCCTGATGTGTTCAGCGGCCGGTGTTCTTTTTTATCCCTTAGGCCTTAGAGTCTAGGTTAGAAATCCTTTTCAGATCTTGTATTTTGTGTGTTTGTTAGTCCCAATCCAAAGAAAAATGGTTGATCTTTGTCTAAGGGTCTAGGTTAGTTTTTGTAGGGTTTTTTTTACGGTAAGGGGTATGAGCCTAGGAATTATGGGCTAGGTCGAAAATATAGGCTTATATATAAATGGGTTGTTTGAGCCCAAATTGTATTCTTTCACCGTGAACAAGACTAAAAATACGACCTCATTTACCAATTAATCCTACTTAAGTAAAAATAACTATTAAGATAGGACTAATTGTTGAAACAAACCTATTTTTTTTGTATTTTCAAATATTATATTAAAATAAAAATACGGTACTATTTTTTTATATTTTGTTAGTTTTACGAAAGGTATATAAACTAGCAACAACTAAAAAGAAGAAATATCTTTGTAATTTTATTTTTTGATAAAATAAAGTAAAAGAGTCAAAACTAATTGAAATATCGATATTAGGTCTAAACTAAATATTTTACGCTAAAATGGGTGAAATCTCGAGTAGGGTCAAAAATCACATATCTACTTCTCCCCCTCTTTGAATGGAAACCTTAAGTATTTTAAGACAAAGAACGGCTAGACAGGTTTTTTTTAACCCGACGCTTATTTAGGGAGACCAAAAACTAAGTGAAAGCAAAATGTGATCGAGCCTTGGTATCTGAGCTGGCCTACATATCCTTGGCTATAAAGGAATCAGGTCACGTGTAGTTTAGAAGTATGAACAGTGATGGAGTATACCGAGGTGGAGGGCAGATTGATGTGCCGTCGAGGTTCCGGTTCACGGTTCCTGTTATTATATCAAAAATCAAAATGAAAAAGACTAACTAAGCCTGTCAACTATGAGTTACAAGATTCCTATATATAAGTCTTCTGAAACTTGATCTTGAGTCTTGAATGGTTCTTCATGCAGAATTTAGGTTTGAACCTTGACGCTTGTTAGCTACAGGTGCTAGCTCGTTCTTCTTCAGCTTTTCGGATCAAGACCGAACATGTAGTGCTTGTGACCTCAGCCATGTCTTGAGCAACTCGCATCTTTCATCTTCTGCATTTGGATTCACTTCTTGCTTCTTCTTTTTATTCTGGATTGTGACTAACTTCTGTTGATCATCTCGGACAGTTGACTTGCATTCTTGTCGCGAGCTTCTGCTACTTCTAACTTGAATTGAATTCTGAAATGACTTCCCTTGTTCTCCAGGTGGGCGCCCGATTGCCAAAACTTGAACTGTATTCCCTTGTTCTCCGAGTGGGCACCCGATTGCCAAAACTTGAACAGTATTCTTTGTTCTCCGGGTGGGCGCCCGATTGCCAAAACTTGAACTGTATTCCCTTGTTCTCCGGGTGGGCGCCTGATTGCCGAAACTTAAACTGCATTCCCTTGTTCTCTGGGTAGGCGCCTGATTACCAAAAAATGAACTATATTCCCTTGTTCACTAGGAGGGCGCTTGATTGCCGAAAGTTGAACTGTATTCCCTAATTCTCTAGGTGGGTGCCTGATTGTCAAAAACTTGAACTGTATTCCCTTGTTCTCCAGGTAGGCCTCTGATTGCCAAAACCTTAACTGTATTCTCTTGTTCTCCAGGTGAGCGCCTGATTGCCAAAACATGAGCTGTATTCCCTTGTTCTCTAGGTGGGCGCCTGATTTCCAAAACTTGAACTCTATTCTCTTCTAATCCAGGTGGGCGCCTGATTGCCAAAACTTGAACTGTATTTCCTTGTTCTCTAGGTGGGCGCCTGATTGCCAAAACTTGAACTGTATTCGATTGTTCTCTAGGTGGGCGCCTGATTGCCAAAAACTTAAACTGTATTCCCTTGTTCTCCAGGTGGGCGCCTGATTGCCAAAACTTGAACTGTATTCCCTTGTTCTCCAAGTGGGCGCTTGATTGCCAGAACTTGAACTGTATTTTCTTGTTCTTCAGGTGGGTGCCTGATTGCCAAAACTTGAACTGTATTCCCTTGTTCTCCAGGTGGGCTCCTGATTGCCAAAAACTTGAACTGTATTCCCTTGTTCTCCAAGTGGGCGCCTGATTGCCAAAACTTGAATTGTGTTAACTTGAACTGTATTCCATTGTTCTCCAGGAGAGAGCCTGATTGCCAAAAACTTGAATTGTACTCCCTTGTTCTCCAGGTGGGCGCCTGATTGCCAAAACTTTGAACTATATTCCCTTGTTCTATAAGTGGGCGCCTGATTGCCAAAAACATGAACTGTATTCCCTTGTTATTCAAGTGGGCGCTTGTTTGCCAAAACTTGAATTGTATTCCCTTGTTCTTCAGGTGGGTGCCCTGATTGCCAAAACTTGAACTTTATTCCCTTGTTCTCCAGGTAGGTGCCTGATTTCCATAAACTTGAATTGTATAACCTTGTTCTCCAGGTGGGCGCCTGATTGCCAAAAACTTGAACTGTACTCCCTTGTTCTCCAGGTGGGCGCCTGATTTCCAAAACTTGAACTGTATTCCTTTGTTCTCTAAGTGGGCGCTAGATTGCCAAAATTTGAAATGTATTCATTTGTTATCCAAATGGGCGCCTACCATTACAACAAAACAGACAAAATAAAAAGAAACTTTTCTGTCCCAGTTTGGTACTGGGATCATTTGTGAGTGTTAATCAAATCTTTTTATCTTTGAAGAGCTCTAAGAATTTAAAAGCTAAATCCTATTACCCAGAAGGGCCCTGAAAACATCAAATTAAATCTCATATTAAGAGTGACAACTTTAAAACTAAATTATATTTCCTAAAGGTAGGACTTATGCTAAATCTCGTTATCTATGAAGGTCTTGAAATTTGACTAGGTCTCATTATCGAGGAGGGTCCTGAGAACTTTTTAAAATTAAATCCCATTATCCAGGAGGGCCCTGGAAATTTTAAATTAAATCCCATTATCCAGGAGGGTCTTGAAAACTTGAAATTAAATCCCATTATCCAAGAGGGTCCTGAAAGCCGAGAATGAACTTACCTGAGTCGTGCTCTCTTCCTGGAGGATTTCTGCATAACAAAAAAAATCCTTGCTGCTGAACCATTCTTTCCTCATGGAGGGTTCCTGTAGACTGAACAAATTTCTTTCCCCTTCTCAAACCGCCTTTGTTCTGACAAAATTTGGCACAACACTTGAAAAAATTCAAGCTTCCAAGCTTTGATTTGGACACAATTTTTGTCCATGTTTCAAACAAAGAAAACTTGTGAGTTTATAAATGTGGTGGTTGGTTTGTGGCCTTGACTTTGAGGGCGATTTCTCCTTCACTTCCCATGATTACTTTAATTTCAACTCGAAAGACCTTGCTCGTTTATTAACTAGCCACTTTCTCTGTCAACCTTATCACAGAAAATACCTTTGATCTGTTCAAACGCAACACCCTTTATCTATTGCATTGTTTATGAATTGACATATACCAAACCTTTGAATTTCACATGAATCCCAAAGTACGTTGATTGTTACGAATTCAGTGCGCTTGTTGTTCTTTCCTGACGTATGCCACTGGCCTTGGCCTTGAGGTCTATTGCCCCTTCATTTGCCATGATAACTTTGATTTCCACTTGGAAGACTTTGCTTGTTATTGGTTAACCACTTTCTCTGTCAACCTTATCACAGAAAATACCTTTGATCTGTTCAAACCCAACACCCTCTATCTATTGCATTGTTCATAAATTGACATATACCAACCCTCTCACATGAATCCTAAAGCACATTGTTACAAACTCAATGCGCTTTCTGTTCTTTCCTAACGTATGCCACTTTGATTTGCTAGCCAGAACCATTTTGTGCAATTGGAAAGTTGGTGGCAAATTTTAAAGTCATTTCTCACTTGTTCTGACCCAACAGACTCATGAAGAGGAAGTAAACAAGACAAAAGGAACAGAGTAAAGGACAATGGAAAGAGATGATTCCTAACAAAAAAACTACAAAGTGAAAACTTATTACATGTGGATACCAACTCTAACGACCATGACGCACCTTTGGATTAAGTGGCTTAATATGTCAAACAAGTCTGATGTTCAACACTTTTTGTACCCCTAAACTGTGAAACTGGGCCTCAATGCTCCGATTATCCAATCTGATTCACGATCCTTATTCTACCTGTAGTGCCCGAAGGGTTTTCACCATCAAGCCTCTCTCATTTTGTTCTTTCTCTCAACTCCTTATTGCCTTATGGTGCATGTGATGGTTTTTACCAATAAGACTCTCATTTTGTCTTCTCTTTTTATTTCCTCTGATTTTGCAGATGACAAGGCATTAACCATGGTAAAAACATCATATACACTTGGCATGTCTAAACTCAGCACTCTCAAAGATTATCTGGGAGGTCTTTTTTGGACTGTAATGTAGCTTTTGGACAGGGATAGAAAGAAAGGCTATCATAAAGGCTCAAAATTACTAAGACAACGGGGTTAATTTATTTACAACTTTTCGAATTCATTCTAAAACCTTTGCCCCAATTTCTAAAATAGGGGAATTTGATTCTTTTTTTTTCTTTTTTTTGATGGAGTTACTAAGAAAGACTTCCCCACTTTCGACTTCATGAGATTATGAAATATTGTATTTGGTATAACCGAACCGTAAGGCTGCCTACGTATCTTATGGTTACAAGAATCAGGTCAAACGTAGTTCACAAGACTACTTTTTGTTACTATTTTCCTTTTTCTTTTTTCTTTTTTCTTTTTTCTCCTTTTTTTCTCTTTTTCTTTTTCCTTTTTTTTCTTTATCTCTATTTTTTCTCCTTTTTTTGAATTTTTCTTTTGGAATGAACTTTCTAAAATAAACCTATGGGGATCATTTTTTTCGTATGACTATAACTTGATTCCAAAAGAGGGGAGGTCAAAGAAATCAGTACATGCTCAAAAAGGGTACCAAAGCATATAAAGTGTTTGGATAATTGAAAGAGAGCCTCCCAATCTCTAAGAACACCAAGTATAACACATGCAACTTGAAAATGAAAAATAAAGATCATCCATAGCATTTCTTTTGCAGCATCGGCATTGGTATCACTAACATGCCTTCCACTTTTTTTAGTGCCTTTTCAAGTATAGAACACTCGTTGGGTGATTCCCTCTTCACAATGGATATTCTCCGTCAGTTCGGAGAAAACTTTCTTGACTTTTATCTTCTTACTTGAGATGCACTTGAACTCAAAGTTATTTGCTTCAAATTGTCCGGGGTGCACTCTCCTTTAACGAATTCTTATCACCCTATTAACTTCCCAAATTATCTACCCCAGTTTCACATGGTTCGGGCTTCAAATGATCCCAAAATGTCTGAATCTGTACTTATTTCCCTCAAGTATCCTTATCATCTTCAAAATTATTTCATTGTTTCCCGATTAAACTAACTTTTCAAACCAGGCCTAGAATTATACGTGCATGTCATGTCACTAGAGCCAGAATGAAAAGAACTATAAAAGGAGAAGGGAACGAAATAAAAAATGACTAGAAATAACAGAAAATAGAAAATTGCATTAGAGAGATAGTGAAAGGGTTTGAACAATAAGACAAGCAAAATAAACTGGGTACAACCCTGGAATAAACCTAGATAACACTAAATGGGTTACTACAATGAAAGTAACTAGGCACAATAAAAAGGATAGAAGGGTTTGAGGAACAAGACAATATCCGGATTACAATCCTGAAGTAACCCGAACAACAGAAATGACAACAAAATGAACCACCAAGACTCCTCCTTGGCTAGCCAAAAAAAGAGCGTCTTTACAATTACCAAGCTCGACATCTTAGCCACTGAGTTCCGTATCAACATTACTAGAACCTTCACAAGTCTCCATCACATTGACCTTAGCAAATTGATTTTGGGTCCCTTTTTCCAACTCATTCTTAAGATCAACTTTTGGAACCGAGACTGAAAACGCTGAAAACTTTGCAGCAAGTGGCCCTTCTAAGAAACTTAGAGGAGTTTTCATATTCATTTTCAACACAAATAATGCCCACCTTATGCGTATCATTATGATAGTCAGTGAACTTTGGCTAGCATCCGCTGCATCTGGATTTTGCACGGTAATATCACATGCATCGATAAGCTTTTGGACCGCTCTTTTCAGATTCCAACACTTTTCTATGTTCTGCCCCGGGGCATTAGAGAAATATGCGCACCTTTGAGAATAATCAGAATTCTTTGGAAGGGGGTTTGGCATTTTTATCTGAATCAGCTTCAACATGTCCAATTGCCTCAATCTTCGAAACAGGCTGACATATGATTCTCCGATAGGAATGAAATAATTTTCTCTTTGTTGCTGCTTTATTATTTTGATTTCCAGCCTTGGTTGGAACCTCTTTTGGGTAGGTGGTTGATATGCTTGAGGAGGCGGGTAAGTCATTTGAGGATGTGCTGCAGGCCATTGCGGGTCTCGTGGGTGTGGAGCATATGGCGATGCATTATGGATAGGGTACTGGGAAGGTGAGGTATGACTTTGGGGATTTTGTGGAGGAAAGTAGCTTTGGGAGGGATTATATGGAGTACGAGGATATTCATAGGGTCGGTATTGAGACTGAAAGCATTTAGCAATAATGCCCACTGAATCCTGTCGTTGGCGGGGTTTAATAACATCTTTTCTATCAATCAGAGGACTGACCCGAGCAACTTGTTCGTTCCATTTGAGCTAAAACTCCCAAAAACTTCCCTCGGGTTTGTTTTCCATCTGAGATAGGGATGAGCGGTCTAGGATAATGCATACATTGTACTGATGGTGCCGAACAAAATCTTGAGCCATGTCACCCCATGCATGCCATTTACTGACATCTTGACGAGTATGCCATTCCAAAGCTTCCCCAGTCAGGTTTTCACTAAAATATGCCGTCAGCAGCTCATCTTTCCCGCCAAAACTTCTCATTTCACTGCAATAACCCCTTAGATGGGCTACCGAATCTCCACGCATATTATACAAATTAAACTTTGGCATCTTAACCCTTTCAGCTTTCTGGATATCTAATCTCGCTCCACTGTCTTAGCAGGCTTTGCAATCTCACCGGGATGCTCAAAATGAGGAGCATAAGAGTATGGACCCGAGGACTTGAAAATTGGTTCTGGAGCATAGTGTTGGACATCAGGGATTTTGAACACAGTCTCGCTAAAGGATCAAGAAAAGGTAACAAGTGGATGAGCTACAAAAACATGAGTGGTCAAAGGAGCGGGATATGAGGTGGTTCAGGGGGGTGGAGTGTGAAAAGGTTGTGGGGCGATATCCTGGATTTGTGATAGTGGCAGAATGGTGACAAGGTTTTCAGTGTAGTTAGTGGGAACTGATGGTGGAGGACTCCCACTAACCCAGGCTTGGTATATTTCGGCAATCTGTCCTTTCAACCTTAAGACCTCTTCTGTCAACTCAGATTCTGACCCAACAATCTCCTTGCATGGATCAATAACACTCGTGTCCAAGTCTTTGCTAGCCATGGCTACCTTACTCTTTGACCTTGTGTTGTATGGATGAGTTACTTAAGAACCACAAACCAATCACCCTTCTGCTCAATGAAGATATCAAAAGGAACAAAATGGGGTCATCCTGTTAGCTTAGGGAATTTGACATAAGATAATCACACATTATGTGCTATCTAGTCATAGTTATCGATTCTAGAATGACTTCGAGGGTCACAAGATCACTTGGCATCATCTTAATTTGTTCATTTCAATCTTCTCTTTTCTTTCCTTTTTAGCACTTCTTGGCTTACTCATTTTCCTTCCCTTTTTTCTTTAATTATCACTCTTTTCTTTCCTCTCATTTCTCACATCCCATAATTTCATCTCTTTTTTTCTTCTTCTTGTTTTTTACTTTTAATAATAAAAAAAGATTCGATCCAACCCTATGTAGGTTGCCTACATGTCATAACGCCGCGTGAATCAGATCTTTGTGTAGTTCGAGAAGATCGAGAATAAAGTAAACAAACTAACGTTCTCATTTTCTTTTTTAAATTTTTTACCTTAATTACTACTCTGATGAGAAAAAAGAAGAAAAATCTCTCTTTTTTTAGACTTAATGTTCTATAGTCTATTCCAAACTCAATCTTAAACGAGCATATATTTTTTAAACAGATACTCCATGAGAAATTATTAAGGAAAATTTACTAGAAGAGAAAAATATTTTTCTTAGGAAAGAAATCTAAAGAATGAACCGAAGAAAAATATTTTAAATTTTCACTTGATATCCTGAAGAAAGATTTTGAAACAAGCAATGAAAAAGATAAAAAAATATTTTTGGATTTCAGTTTTTGATTCCCTAAGGAAGAAACTCTAAAGATAAACAAAAAATAAAGTATGTCTTTTTCTTCTATGTACAATATCCTAAATGTAACGATCAGATGAGTCATTTTGAGCTTCAACACATTCTTCAGCAGTTTGAGGCCATGAGCAGCTTCATTTTAGGTATTATGACTTGTACGCGTGGTCGGAATTGAATTTCGGGAAGTTCAGAGTGGATTTGGAAAGAGAATTCTCATTTCGAAGTTGAAAGAATTGACTAGTACTGAATTTTTGAGTAAATGGCCTCGGAATCAAAATTTGAGGGTTCTAGCATGTTCGTATTTGGATCTCCGACTTGGGCGTATGACAGGATCGGCTTTTGGATGACCCGGGAGTGTTTTGGCGCCTATTGTGGAAGTTATCATTTTGGAAGAAATTTTGTAAGTTTGGGTTGAAGTACATTTTAGTGTTATCGATATCCGTTTGGGATTGCAAAGCTGGGAGTAGATCCGTATGGTGATTTTGGTGTTGGGAGCACGATCGGAAGCGAATTCAGAAGTCTGTGGGTCATTTTGGAGTCATTTGGCTAAAGATAGAAACTTGAAGGTTTTTGAGAAGGTTGACTGGAAGTGGCCTTTTTGATATCGGGGTCGGAATCCTATTCTAAAAATTGGCGTAGGTCCGAAATGTTGAATATGACTTGTGTGCAAAATTTTAAGTCAATCAGACGTGATTGGTAAGTTTAAATATCAAAAGTGGAAATTTGAAATTCTAAAGTTCAAAATCTTAGATTAGGGGTCGATTCATGATTTTAGCGTTGTTTGATGGACATTGAGGTCTCGAGCAAGTCCGTAATGCATTTTGGGGCTGTTTGGTGTGATTGGACGGGGTCCCGAGGGGCCTCGGGTATGTTTCGGGGTGGTTTCGGATCAAATTTGGATAAAAAGCTGATGCTGATTGCTGCTATCTGGTTTCCTTCTTCACGAACGCGAAGGGAGTCCCGCATTCATGAAGAGAAAGATGGGAGGCTGCTAGATTTGGCCTTCGCGAACGCATAGTAGAGGTTGCGAATGTGAAGGGGTGGGTTGTGTTGTCTATGCAAATGTGAATGGGCAAACGCGAACGCGAAAAAGAAAATAAGGGAGCTGGGCTTGAGGTTGTTGGCCTTCGCGAACGCGAGGCCGGGTACGCGAACGTTTAGGGTTTGAGAATCTGACCTTCTTGAATGCAAGCACCGGGCCGCGAATGCGATGAGGAAATTTGGGGCTGAAGCAGGTTGTGCTTCGCGAACGCGAGGGCATTTCCGCGTTCGCAAAGAAGGGCGGACCTGGGCTGGGCAGAATGTTTAAAAATGGGGTTTGAGTTTATTTTACCCATTTTTCACTCGGCTTAGGCGATTTTTGGAGCTTATGAAGAGGGGTCTTCGTCATATATCATGAGGTATCTAGTTTTAGGTTAAAATACATGGTTTATACACGGAATTAAGCATTGCAAAATAATATAAATTAGGGGTTTTGGTTGAAAGACCTAGAAATTGATATTCTTGGAATGTGACCACGATTTTGGGTATGATATTGAGAGTAAATTATATATTTGAGTTCGTGAGGCTATGGGTAAACTTATTCTTCAATATTTTTTGGAATCCGGGCACATGGGCCCGAGGGCGTTTTGTCAACTTTTTGATCGGGATTATAAATTGTTATAAATTATATTGTAATGAGTAATTGAGCATATATTAATGGATTTGCATAATTATTGGCTATTTTGGAGCATTTAGCATCGGTTCGAGTCTTCGGAAAGGCATGGAATGCTGGTTATAGATCTACGGAGCGAGATGAGTCTCTTTTCTAACCTTGTAAGAGGAAATTGTCCACATAGGTGAAATAATTGGTTATGTGCTCCAATTTGCGGGGGCTACGTACACGCGAGGTGACGAGAGTCCGTGCGTAGCTACTAATATGTATAAGTCCGGGTAGTCTAGGACCCAAAATCATGATATACTTGTAATATCTGTAATCTTGATGGCAGTTGAATTTCTTAAATACTATCAAATTGGTAACTGAATTTCTAAAAGGATTAAACTCTATTTTCTTAAATCATTAAAAGAGAATTGGCTTTATTTGGATAAATGTTCCCCGATAAATTTTTTATTTGTTGTTTGAGCATGTATTTCTATGTGTACCAGCATCGCACGTATGATTCATGAGCGGGGTGATTGTTTATTTAAATTTGACCGTGTCGAATGTATGATTTGTAAGCGGGGTACTAGATGCATCTATGGTTCGCGCCATTCGACCCTCTGGCAGTGCACAGTTTAAATATTGTTGGATCGGCTCGTATGACCTCGGCATGATTTGCGCATGCTTGTATTGATTGCTTTGAACTTATTGAAGTTGATGTTGCCTCTTCCCGGCTTGAGAATATTTGTATAAATGACGAAAAGAAATTTGGAAATTTCCTGTAACAGAAAGAATTGTTTACTTGCTTCATTATATTGAATTACAATCATGTTTATAAAAATCCACAATTTAATATATTATTGATATAACATTATTGGACCACTAGTATTTGTCGAAGTTGATCTCTCGTCTCTACTTCTTCGAGATTAGACGGGATACTTACTGAGTACATGTTGTTTTCGTACTCATACTACACTTGCTGTGTATTTTTGTTGCACGGGTTCATATGTGGCTAGTGGCTTAGTGGCATAGCGACATGGTTGATAGAGAGACTTAGATGAGCTGCATTAATCGAGACGACCCGCAGCCAGCAGAGTCCCCTTCAGAGTATTTTACGGTGTTTTTATTTCTGTCCACCTTGTATTCCGGACAGTTACTGTATTTTATTTCATTCACTAGTAGATGCTCATGCACTTGTGACACCGAGTTCTGGCATGCTCTCGGGATTTTTCAATAGCTGAATTTTGGTAAAGACATCCTCATTTATTCAGTGGAGTTTATTATTTATTATTTATTTGTTTAAAGGAAAAGACTTCAAAGTAAATAAAATGAGAAGTTGCTAGTAAATTGTTGTTGGCTTGCCTGATAGTGGTGTCCGGCGCCATCACGACCCTGAGTGAATTTTGGGTCGTGACAATATGGTATCACAGCACTAGGTTCCTCGGGTCTCATGAGTCATGAGCAAGTCTAGTAGAGTCTCGCGGATCGGTACGGAGACGTCTGTACTTATCCTTGGGAGGCTGCAGGACTGTTAGGAGTACTTCCCTTCTTGATTTCTTATCGTGCGCATGGAGGCTTATGCCTTTAACTCCTTCCTATTCAATCTTATACGATGTGAACCTCTGGTTATAAATCAAGAAATGAAGGATTGTACTGGTACTACGAATGTCGTGCGGGGTGGTTCTCCCTGCAGGGTTTTTTCAGCTATTATCGTCGCCTTGTGGAAGGATATGCTGTCGTTTCACCTCAATAGCGGTACTTCTGAGAGCTCTGAGGCTAGGCACAAGTTGCCATGATGCTTATGAACGATTGTTCCGCAGTATTGATATAATGGTAAGATGTTTGCCTACATGTTGGGGCAGTGAATGATTTGAAGGGAGGTTTTCTCAGTGCATGATCTAGAGAGTCGGTATTTTATTCCCGGCAGAGGAAATGCAATCCGGCTAAGAATGATTAGATGTGGGTTGATGGGGCAATGAGGCTTGGTATTTGTAAGCGCGGTGGAATTTTCATTTGTGTTGAGGTGTTGTTATATCTGTTGAATGTACTAAGTTCGTCGGTGTTATGATCTTCTACAATTTGCCTTTGAAGCAGGATATTGTGAGAAAATATTGAAGAAGTGACTGTTAGAGACAGCGAGGTATGGTGGTTCAGGATTGAATCGGTGTTTCTAATGTCAACGGTGGGAAAGATGATCCTTAGAAAGGTGTAGAGTTAATAGTGGTCTGTTGGTTCAGGTGCCATCGAGATAGGTTTTTATCTAAGGCATCAGCGGAGCAGCAAATAATGACGAAGGACATGTGGGAAGTGTCAAGTGGTGGTTAAAATTTCTAGAAGTCTAGGTATAAGAAGCGAAGGTTGAGTAGTCAACTAAAGAGGTGAGTTTCGCCAAAGTGGGAGAGTGGCGGAGTTGCATATGGGCTTGTGGTAGGATGACCATGCATCTTAAGTAGATTTTAGAGTGATTTGGGAATTTTAATGATTGGTGATTTGGACCTACGGATTAATTGGAAGTATGGACTATTATGCGGTAGGAGATTTGATATAACAGAAAGGAGATGCTTGAGAGAAAGAAGGTACAACCTAACTTTGAATTGGAAGGTTGTTGCCGCACCTTCAATTGGTGTCCACGAGGGGTGAATGGACTTGTTTCGTAAAGAGATCGGTCGTGCGAATGTGGCTGATGATTCAGAGTGTAAAAGGGGTTATACAGAAATATTCCGAGGATTTTTGCAGTCGATTGTGCATGGTTATGTTAATAAGATATGAGGAATCCTAGTGAATTTCAGAGTTGTGTAATAGTGGCTTCAAGCTAAGTGGGAGAGTCCCAACGCTACCAATGGATTGTAAGGTTATCTCCTTAGGAGGTTTCGGGTTATCGGCACATTGGTAAGCTATTTCAGCTACGGGAAAAGAGCATAAGTGATAATTCGAGCAAAGGAATTGTTAAAGCGTTGCTAGGGTTGGACTTATTGGCTCATGTCCAGACTTGGGAAAGGATTTAGGATTTATGCCTAGTATAAGTGCAGATTTCAAGAGAAGTGATTATGCCGGGTGCTTCGACGAGAAGGTATGCATGTGCTAGAAGAATCATGGAGTTGATTATATTTGGGGCCCAGTCAGAGCGGGTGGCTCTCAACAACGGTCATAGTGCATTCGAATGGGTAAAGCATGGTGCCTAATAATTTCGAGCCTATAGGTACAGTTAGGAATCAAGCTTTGTAGCAGCTTATGAGAAGGTGCCCAGAATATTCTAAAATGTTTTGACCTGCAGTGTAGCAATAGGGAGGTATAAAATGGTTCGTGTGATTTGAGACAGCATGGTCTCGTGATTCAAGGTCACTCGAGATGAGTGCGGATGGAGTGTGTTATGTGTTGAATGGAGTTATTATTTCTAAGGCAACCAAGGATAAATTGGAAAAAGATAGACTGGTTAGCCATAGTTGAATTGGCGTATTAGTGGTAGTAATCAGTTCCTTCAACAAATTTTGCAATTGATTTGTGGTGGTACGTGCGAGGCATGCCTGCCGCCGTAATTGATGTTATTCATGAGTATTCTACTATTAAGGCATGTTACGTGTAGGCGGATCTCGGAAAGGTTATGGTGGTTTAGACCACTATTTGGGGATTTGCATATTCTGCGGTTATGAGAATTCTCCTGCATGTGTCGATGGTTCTCCAGAAATGAGTTGAGTGAAAGGTTGTATATGATGAAGCATCAATCTATTAGTGGCTTTGGAGATATGATGAAAATCATGTTCTATTGAATATTAGCATATTGGGTGTAGTGAGTGGCATGGAGTTTGAAGTGAGGATCAACGTTGCAGTTCGGTGTTGCCAAGGATATCACGAGCTCAGACGAGTAGGAAAAGAATTTCGATGTTTAAGGTAAGCTGGTATTGCCTTCAGCATCACCTGAGATCGGTGTTTTGTGAAAAAGGCTTTGCATCCTGGTTAAGGATTTATTGATTGCTTTTTAGCATCAATACGACCAGTGGTTTGGATGTACAAACCTGTTATTCGTTACAGAAGGTTGTGGGAGCGTGCCCCACGAAAATGTTGTATTAGTGTGGCATGCAGCCACTTGATTGATTGAAGAGTTAAACCAAGTATGAAGATTGTAGTGATGTCGTTAAATTGAGAATTGGTGCCTAGAGGGCAATCGGTTTATTAGGTCATGGACTGTGGAGGATTACTCCGGTTATAATGGTTGTCCTTGTGTGTTATGAGTAAGACGAGGGTGATTATGGACCTTTCAAAGGTTATTAGCCTAGTTCAGTGTGATCAGTATAAACTTGAGGTATATGGATGGATTTAAATCTGAATATAGACTCTAAATCAGGCCAAATGTGTTCATTTCAACAATGCGCTCCTTATGGAAGAGTAGTCGGGGTGTTATTTCGTCGTCAGTTATTTCATGTAATGATATATTGCATCGTATGAGTTGTGAGACAACTTGGTGAATTTCTTCTGTGTTGAGGTTCCACGTAGAGATGATGTTATATGAGCAGGATAGCTCTCGAGATTCAAATCGTATATCGTACCTCAGTTGTGCTTGAGTTTTGTAGCCTATGGCACTATATGTCTCCCTAGAGATGATATTATGCACTTAGCGTGCTTGTGACCGATATTTGGTATTTTGTTGTAATGAGCAATTTAGCCCGATGTATATCTCCTTATGTGAATTCTATGTGTGGATCGGGTTGCACGCCGCTATGGGTATGTTATTTGGATCGGGTTGCACGCCGCAATAGTGTGATGCTGAGTACAGTTTTCTATACGCTATTTTTGTATGCCTTGCTTCCTATTTTCTAGGGAAAGTCCATATTAGTGCGTGAGTTGAGTAATTCCTTCCAGAGTTCGTTTTCCTTTCGTCACGTTAGAGTTTGTAGCCTATTGGCACATTGTGGCATCATATGAGACTTTTGATCATGTCTGGGGTGGCTTATTGCCTGAACAACTCGTACTGGGTGAGACGAGATCATTGGATTTGGGATCCGTGCAATCTGACTATATGAAGTATATTAAGGAGTTAAGACCATTATTTGGTTCAGAATTAGGTGATGGTTCTTTTCAGGAGTATAGACCCAATGATTTGTTGATTCGGCAATCGGTTATGAATTTCTACACATCTCTTCCGTCGTGGCGGTATCGTAAGAGTTAGAACAAGACCTATGTATATCATGAGGTGCAATGGGAGCATCAGATTCGTGGAATTTTGATTTAGTGGATCGAAGAATGCTATTGTGTCCTTGGGAGTAAAGTGGTGCAAGTTGTGAATTCAGCTAAGGTACGCAGTCATGTTTTGGTGCTGCGTGTTGCTGCTGATACGGTGGGAGTATGTTGGAACAGGCCCGGCAGAGAATTCCGAATGTTGGAATTGGGATCTAAGGCTTACTTGCTTAAGTGGAAAAGGATATCATTAGATTGATCGAGCTAGAGTGCCCAGTTGAGTTGTGGTAGCACGGGTAGGTGCTCGAGGTGTTAAACAGTGATTTCGGACAACCCCATCACAATTCTTAGCACATTCGAGGACAAACAGTGATTGAGGACATAAGAAGCTTCATTTAAGGTATTATGACTTGTACGTGTGGTCAGAATTGAATTTCAGGAAGTTTGGAGTGGATTTGGAAAGAGAATTCTCATTTCGGAAGCTTAAGTTGAAAGAATTAATTAGGATTGGATTTTGAGTAAATAACCTCGGAATCAGGATTTGAGGGTTCCAACAGGTTCGTATGATGAGTTCGAACTTGGGCGTATGCTCGGATTGGGTTTTGGATGACCCGGGAGTGTTTTGGCGCATATTGTGGAAGTTAGCATTTTGGAAGAAATTTCGTAAGTTTGGGTTGAAGTACATTTCAGTGTTATCGGCGTCCATTTGGGATTGCGAGTCTGGGAGTAGCTCCGTATTGTGATTTTGGTGTTGGGAGCGCGATCGGAAGCAAATTCGGAGGTCCGTGGGTCATTTTGGTGTCTTTTGGCTAAAGATAGAAACTTGAAGGTTTTGAGAAGTTTGACCGGAAGTGGACTTTTTGATATCGGGGTTGGAATCCTATTCTGAAAGTTGACATCGGTATGTAATGTAGAATATGACTTGTGTGCAAAATTTAAAGTCAATCAGACATGAATGATAAGTTTAAACATCGAAAGTAGAAATTTAAAATTCTAAAGTTCATAAAGCTTGGATTAGAGGTTGATTCGTGATTTTAGCGTTGTTTGATGTGATTTGAGGCCTCGAGCAAGTCCGTAATGTGTTTTGGGACTGGTTGGTGTGATTGGACGGGGTCCCGGGGGCCTCAGGTGTGTTTCGGGGTGGTTTCAAATCAAATTTGGATAAAAAGCTGTTGTTGATTGTCGCTATCTAGTTTCCTTCTTCGCGAACGCGAAGGGAGTCCTGAATTCGCGAAAAGGAAGATGGAAGGCTGCTGGATTTGGCCTTCGCGAACGCGTAGTGGAGGTAAAGAACACGAAAGGGTAGGCTGTGTTGTCTATGCGAACGTGAATAGGTGAACGCCAATGCGTAAAAGAAAAGAGGGGAGTTGGCCTGAGGTCGTTGGCCTACGTGATCGCGAGGAGGTACGCGAACGCGTAGGGTCTGAGAAGATGACCTTTGCGAACACGAGCACCGCTCCGCGAACGCGATGAGGAAATTTGGGGATGAAGCAGGTTGTGCTTCGCGAACGCGAGGGAATTTCCGCGTTCACGAAGAAGGGCGGACCAGGGCTTGGCAGAATGATTAAAATGGGGTTTGAGTTAATTTCACCCATTTTTCACTCGGCTTGGGCAATTGTTTGAGCTTTTGAAGAGGGGGCTTCGTCATATATCATGAGGTAAGTGATTTATTCTAGTAATGGGTTAAAATACTTGTTTTATATACGGAATTAAGCATGAAAATTAGTATAAATTTGGGATTTTGGTGGAAAGACCAAGAAATTGGTATTCTTAGAATTTGCCCACGATTTTGGGTAAGAAATTGAGAGTAAATTATATATTTAAGTTCGTGGGGCTATAGGTAATCTTATTCTTCGGAAAATTTTGGAATTCGGGCACGTGGGCCCGAGGGCGTTTTTGTCAACTTTTTGATCGGGGTTAGGAATTATTATAAATTGGATTGTAATGAGTAATTGAGCATATATTAATGGATTTGCATAATTATTGGCTACTTTTGGAGCATTTATCATAGATTCGAGTCTCCGGAAGGGCATGAAATGCCGGTTATGGATCTTCGGAGCGAGGTGAGTCTCCAATCTTATAAGAGGGAATTGTCCCCATAGGTTAAATAATTGGTTATGTGATCTTATTTGTGGGGGCTACTTATGCGCGAGGTGATGAGAGTCCGTGCGTAGATAGTAATATGTGTAAGTCCGGGTAGTCTATGACCCAAAATTATGCTATACTTGGATTATCTGTAATCTTGACGGCAATTGAATTTCTTAAATCCTATCAAATTGGTAACTGAATTTCTAAAAGGATTAAAATCCATTTTCTTAAATCATTAAAAGAGAATTCGCTTTATTTGGATAAACGTACCGCGATAAATTTTTAATTTGTTGTTTGAGCATGTATATCTATGTGTACCTGTGTCGCACGTATGATTCGCGAGCGGGCTGATTGTTTATTTAAATTTAACTGCGTCGAATGTATGATTCACTAGCGGGGTAATAGATGCATCTATGGTTCGCGCCATTCGACCCTCTAGCAGTGCACAATTTAAATATTATTGGATCGGGTCGTACGACCTCGGCATGATTTGCGCATGCTTGTATTGCTTGCTTTGAACTTAATGAAGTTGTTGTTGCCTCTTCCCGGCTTGAGAATATTAGTATAAATGACGAAAAGGAATTTGGAAATTTCCTGTAACAGAAAGAATTGTTTACTTGCTTCATTCTATTGAATTACAATCAAGTTTTGAAATATTGACGATTTTGATATATTATGGTATAACATTATTGGACCACTAGTAAGTGTCGAAGTCGTCCTCTCGTCTCTACTTCTTCGAGATTAGATGAGATACTTACTGAGTACACATTGTTTTTGTACTCATACTAAACTTGCTGTGCATTTTTGTTGCACAGGTTCATATGTGGCTAGTGGCTTAGTGGTATAGCGGCATGGTTGATATGGAGACTTAGGTGAGCTACATTTATCGAGACGACCTGCAGCCAGCAGAGTCCCCTTTAGTATTTTACGGTGTTTTCATTTCTGTCCACCTTGTATTCTGGACAGTTATTGTATTTTTTTTCATTCACTAGCAGATGCTCATGTACTTATGACACCGGGTTCTGGGATGATCTCGAGATTTTTCAGTAGCAGATACTCTTTTTTTCAATAAAAATTAGGAAATACAATATCAAAAGACTCGACATTACTGTATAAAACTAGAAGGTAAATGTCACGACCCCAAATCCCGGTCGTGATGGCGCCCAACACATTGCTAGGCAAGCCTGACCAATTTAGCAACCTTAACCCCTTTTCTTCAATTTATGGTTCAATTAACACAATTAATTACTAAGCCATCATACTGAAAGTCTGAGATATAGTCAAACATGCGGAAAAACCTAAGTAGAAATACCACCACACAGACCGAATGATCAGGTGTCATAAGTCTGAGCCTCTAATACACGAGCGTCAACCTACTACATATTTTTCTAAAGAAAATGCGGAATAAAACAAATAGGATAGATGGGAAAATCAGGACTGCGAACGCCATGCAGCTACCATAATGCTCCCTGATACCATGCTCGACAGAGATAGTCTCACTCAGTCTCAGTAGGTGCACCTGTATCTACACACGAGGTGCAGGGAGTAAAGTGGGTACTTCCAACCCAGAGAGTAATAAACATAAATAAAGGTTGAGAGTAAGAAATCCTAAATAGGCACAAGATAAGTTATAATCACAACAGTTCACCAGGTAACATCAATTAAGGTAACCAACGAAATTATTAAAGCTGCAACAGAGAAATAAATAATGACAGTCAAAATATGCAATGCAGCAGATAAACCGGTACTCTCCAGTACCTACTGCGGCGTGCAGCCCGAGCCATCCATTTATTTATCTTCTATGGCGCTTATTGGGGTGTGTATAGACTCCGGAGGGGCTCCTACAGCCCAAGCGCAAATATCAAGCCATCTCGTGGCATCAAATCTAGGCCCTCGGCCTCATATCAATATCAATATAAAACCGCTGCGGCGCGCAGCCCGATCCCATAAATATCATACCGCTGCGACGCGCAGCCCGATCCCATAATCAGTCCAAAATCACATAAGCCTCTCGGCACAATAGCAAATAAATTATTCAGCCCAAACTTCATTAGAAATATTATTTAAGTCCCAAGTTTTGAGAAAAGTGGTTGAGTTTGCAAAACAGTATTTAATACTAGGACTAAGTTCAATTTTCTGTACACGTGGTAAGAAACCAGTAAAACAATCCCTGAAGGATTCAAACAGTTGGCATGAAGCCCTAATTATGATAATTAATCCATTTATTTGGATATCAATTCAACTCCAAGCAATTAGGTAGTGTTTTCATTAAGCGGGATGGACCAAGTCACAATCCCCAAACGTGCTCTATCCCATGCTCGTTATCCGGTGTGCAAGTCACCTCAATATAGCACTATAAAGTGCAAATTCGGGGTTTCAAACCCTCAACACAGCATTTACATCTATTACTAACCTCAAACCGGCTATTTCTTTAATTCGCGACGCCTTTGCCCTTCGAATTGATCTCCACTTGAGTCAAATCTATCAAAATCACACAAACATCGATGAAGCTCGATTTATAAAAGATGGGGTTTTAGCCATACATATCTGAAATTCACCCAGTAATGATACTACAATGATCTAATGCAGTTATGTAACTTCAATCTACAATACCACATTCAATAGGGCCAATATTATTACTAAATCCCCTAACTTATGCCATTTAGGCCTATCATCAAACATCTTGTAGGCATAGATATTTACATCTCATAACTATAGTATTGGTTCCTCCAACTATCACCATTAACCAACAATTCATCCCACTATTATTCTTTAACAATTTGTACTCCTAACATCACATGTGTGATCAACCATTCACACCCAAACCAACAAAATTCCATCAAATAAACACCTTTAAATCCCTACCATGTTCATGTATTTAAATTGGAAATTTATGGTCTCCAATCACCATACCATAAGTTGTAATACACGATCCCTATTCATAATTCCATAATAACTTCATATATGTAAGTCTAAGGTGTAGGATTACCTCTTGTAGACCAAACCCTAACTTGAACCCTTTTGAATGATTCTTGACGATTAGAGCAATTTCTATGAATTTCAATCCATGTAGATGTTAATACTACCATTAACTAGTGTTAATCCATTATAAAAATATCATAAAACTTACCTTTGATTTGTATTTGGGTTGAGGGTGCTCCACCTTCTCTCTAAAAGCTCCAAAAAATCCCAAAATAACAAACCCCAAGCTAGTTAAATGAAATGGGGTTCGGGTCTTAAAAACCCATTTTTTGTACTAACGCGCCGCATGGGGCACCGCGGGGAACGGGAAGGCTGATCAAATTGTGCCTGGAAATGAAATTTCGGACCCTACTAGAATTTCTACTGGTGCGGCGCGCCGGGCGCCTCATGGGGCGCCGCGGTAGTGCAAATTTCTGAACTGCTTTGGTAATTTGGTCATAACTTCTTGTAGAAGTGTCCAAATGACGAACGGTTTAAAGCGTTGGAAACTAGACTCTAAGAACTTTCATACGATAGGTTGTTCATCACATGAATCTTTATGTATATTCAGATATTCTCGTCCAAAGTTTGGTCTTGTGCGCGCTCATTTACAACTTTCGTCTATTATAAAATTTTCCAATTTCAAAAGTTCTCGTTAGCCATCCGAAATCACCTCGAGGCCCCCCGATACCTCAACCAAAAGAACTAACATATCTTATGACATCATCCAAACTTGTTCCAATCATCAAGATGCCTCAACTATCTCCAAAACCATCAAATTACATCGGATTCAAGCCTAGGTTCTTCTAAAACTTCCGAAATACGCATTTGATAAAAAAAACCGACCAAAACACTTTCGAATTATCTGAAATTTTGGACACACATCCCAAATCACCTAACGAAGCTACAGCAACTCTCGAAATTCCATTCCTACCCTCGGATCAAAATCTCACCTATCAATCAGAAGTCGTCAAAATACTAACTTCGCCAATTCAAGCCTAATTCTACACCGGACCTCCAAAATCACTTCCGATCACACTCTTAAGTAACAAATCACCTCCCGGAGCTAACCAAACCACCGGAATTCACATCCGAGCCCTCTAACTCATAATTCAACATCCGGTTGACTTTTCCAACTTAAGCCTTCTTAAAAGAGACTAAGTGTTCCATTTCTTATCAAAACCACTCCAAACCAACTCGATCACTTAAGATACGGATAATGAAGCATAAAAAGTTGGACATGGGGAAAACAGAGCGTAACTCATGAGACGACGGGTCGGGTCATCACATCCTCCCAACTTAAACAAACGCTCGTCCTCGAGCGTACCCAGAGTTGTCCTAGAAGCCAACCCATAGCTGAATAACCTTACCTTGCATATACCCGGGGGTGATCCCATGTCACCCTATCTCGCATAGGTCCGATAGCACAACATAACTGAAACTTCACAATCCATCTAGTCTATAAACCATAGAACCACATTTCCATTTCCGAAATCATACATAAAGTCAGAACCTCACATCTATATTCAGAACAAGCCCGAACCAGCTGTAATAACCGATACCTGCAACCTCTAGTGCAATTACATGATAGACCACATAACTCAAAGGCTTGTAGGGATAACTTCTATTCACAATAGTCGCACACAACACCCGAATACCGATAGAAAAACTCTTATTAACTAAAGTCTCATCTCAACACTTTTATATACTACCAATGACAACTAAATCACGCGGTAAGCCATAACCATTTCCCATACCAACCATTCATGAAGCCACTTCTCCTTTGGCAAATGCTACATCAAATTTCTGAGCTGAAGCTCGATATTATCCTTCCAACATGCTAAAATTGAATCTGTTTGTATTCATTAATGATCCCTCTGATCTCTTCTAATCCAACACACTACTCTGGTGACATGACACACCAATACATGCCAAAGCCACAACTCACACAGTACGTGTGCCAATAAGCAAGAGTCCGAGTATACTAAATTCATGAAAATGACTCAAATGAAAGAGTTGTACCACAAGCTCACTAGTACTGCCACAACACAAGGCTGAGAACCCGTCTCACATCATAGAAATAGAACACCCGAATCTAACTGCGAGGTCATACCTCCACATAACTTAGCTGTCATGCGCGACCCTATTCAGACACTAGTTCACCTGAGACACCCCAAGTCACCATGCTCAAAACCATTAACCAAGTGCAATTTGATGTCTAGTACCACAAGCGAATCATCATGCCCATGTAGAAGTAGGTAATACAATGCCATACCAGTAAACCTCACTATTGCACCATCCGGCTACCCTAGAAAGAGAAAATACCTCAAAGAAGAGAGTCGCTTTGCAAGTTCTACAAGTACCATCCCAACGATATGCTATGAGCTCATCAATCACAGTGGAACCAAGATACATGAATAGAATAATAATAACTAGCTCTTCTATAGCTCACATTGACATCAACTTCACGAGCAATTTAGTTGCCAATAACATAATCCACCTGGCACGGTCACAGACCTCCAGTCCAAGCATATCATATAGGAACAATCCAACAAGTACACATGTGTATGCTAACTGAAATAAGATTCTCATGCTCCTAGACTGGCATAAATAACACTCTATATCGTAGGCATGAGCAAGCTGCGCGGTCACAACTCAAATCAGCAAGTTAACACAGAATTAGTAATTACCAAATTTGTTCTGGAATCTAGCATATTGGAAATCTCAAGTATAGCCCATATAGTTCTTAACAAAGTTACGAATACGAGAAACAATATACCTTTAAGCTCAATATCCCACTCTAGGCATATCGTAGCCTACGCATCATCCGAGCATGAATATTGGCTCGGTGCTTGCACACAGATTCAAACCTCACATATATTCGCGCTCATAGCGCATAGTTATCACCATCAATTAGCTCGACTAGTGCATCCAAAGAGTTTAGATAAGACACTCACCTCAACATGACACAATCTCGAAACAGTATATTTTGAGAATTACCCGTCTCCAAATTCATAGATCACAACTGATCACAATGTCAGCACTCAAATGACTAACACATCCCTCAAGTATGATCATCCCATGATAATTATTTTCAATTTGTTTCTTCTAGGCTACATAGAAAAATCGGAATATTGGAAGTCGATCAACCAAGTGAGTATTGTAATACCAATAGACATTTGTTGGTTAAAATTGTCACGACCCCAATCCCGGTCATGATGGAGCCCAACACAATTGCTAGGCAAGCCCGACCAATCAATACACACAACCCAATCACAAATTCCATTACCGAGTAACAACATGAAATTAGAAATTTGTTAAGTCTATTCACCGAATAATTTAAATAGAAACAGTCTAAAACATTGATATAACCAACATCTCCCAAAGACCTGGGGTCATGAGTCTAGAGCCTCTAAGATAACAGAGTAGCAAATTCTCATGTAATACAGAGTTCTAAAATGCAGAAAGATAAAAGGGATAAGGGGAGGAGTCGGGTCCTGCGGACTTCAGGCAGCTACTCGATAACTCCTAATACTCTGGGAAGCAGCAAACAACTCAACTAAGCCTCCGGAACACCTGAATCTGCACACATGGTGCATGGAGTAAAGTGAGTACTTCTAACTCAGTGGTAATAGAAATATAGAATGGCTGAAAGTACGAAATCCCAAGATATTATAATGCAAAGCTATAAACAATAATTCAACACATTTAACGGTGGAACAACAACAAGCAATCACAGGTAAAACAGATAAATATCGATGCGTGAATGCAATGCAATACACATGACCGCCGTGGCGCGCATCCCGAAATCATTTGGGTACCCGCGCTAACTATGGAGGTTCAGACTCCGGAGGGTCTCCTACAGCCCAAGCGCAATATCATCGTAGCATTCGTTGCGGCATGCAACCCGATCCACACAGAGTCCAGATACATGCATGTAAGCCACATATGCACAGTCAAATTTATCATTTTCAGTTCCAATTATTAGGAATTATAGATTAAGTGTTTAAAACTTTAGAAATTTACTAATCATTTCGAGACAGTGTTTAACTCAGGACTGATATCATGAAAACATGCTACGCATCATGGAAACAGTGATAATAATCCCTAAGGGATCCAAATAATCGGCACACAACCCAAATATGCTCATAGCAATCCAAGTAGGATGTTTACCAATCAATATCTAGTCAATAACACATTATGAACATCACTCGGACGGACTAAGCCATAGTCCCCAGCCACAAACGAACCCGCACTCACCGTAGAGTACGTGTCTCGCCTCAATATAGCGTCACAGTGTGATATACCGGGGTTTCAAACCCTCAGGTCATCATCTACATCTATTACTCACCTCAAACTGGCCACAAGACTAGTCCGCTAAGCCTTTTCCTCTCGAATTGACCTCCTCGCGCGTCGAATCTGTCCAAAAACATAACAAATACATTACAATAGTCTAAAGAAACATTACCCAATCAAAAGAATTCGAAAAAACACCAAAAATCACGAAATTGGCAAAACCCGAGCCCCGGGCCCACTTCTCAAAAAATTACAAAATTCACATTACCGGATTCCTTGTCTCTCCATGAGTCCGTACATATAAATTTACCAAAATCGGAGTTCAAATGCTCCCTCAAATCCCTAGTTTAACTCTCTTATGTTTCAAGCCCTAACCTCCATTTATAACCTCTAATTCCTTGGGTTTTCAGTGTTAATCCATGATTTTACACCATAATAGCGTATTCTAAGTCCAAGAATCCATACGTGATGAAAGCCCTCGAAACTCTCTTCTAAATCGCCCAAAATCTCCTTAGTCCGAAATGAAAATGTTATGCTCTTTCAAAAATTCGCGAAGGTTAAATTAAATGGTTCTGCCCAGTCCTTATCGCTTCTGCGACAATTTTATCGCTTCTGCAGTTACCGCTTCTGCGGCCTTCCCACCGCATCTGCGGTTTTCCTTAAGTCGCCTTGGACCGATTCTATGGTCCATAACCACTTTTGCGGTGACCGCTTATGCGGAACTTAGTCCGCTTCTGCGGAATCTCCCTAGCCAGGCAACGACCGTTTCTTCGATCACTTACCCGCTTCTGCGGTCCATTTCCGCAGAAGCGGAAATACTAGATGACAGCAAAATCTGACCTGCAACACACTTCAAAAACTCTCATTTAACCACTCGAATTCACCCCTAGGCCCCCGGGACCTCAACCAAAAACATAGATGTGACCCAATACCTTACTCAAACTTGCTCGAACCGTGAAAACACTATAGTTAACATCAAAATCATCAAATTTCCTCAAATCAAAGCGTAAGTTCAACCAAAACTTCCGAAATTCGCATTCAGTCAAAAACTCGGCCAAACGACGTCCGAATGACCTGAAATTTTGCACACATATCCAAAATCACCTAACGAAGCTACATCAACTCTCGGAATTCCATTCCGACCCTCGGACCAAAATCTCGCCAATCAATCGAAATTCGCCAAAATTCAAATTTTGCCAATTCAAGCCTAATTCTACACCGGACCTCCAAATTCAATTTCGATCGCACTCCTAAGTTGAAAATCATCCCTCGAAGGTAACCAAATCACCGTAATTCACATCCGAGCTCTCTAACTATATAGTCAACTTCCGGTTGATTTTTCCAAAACAAGCTTCCCTCTAAGAGGCTAAGTGCCTCATTTCCAACTAAAACAAATCCAATTCTACCCGATCAACTCAAATACTGATAGTGGAACATAAAGAAACATAATATGGGGGAAACGGGGTGGTAACTCACGTGACAACGGGCCGAATCGTCACATCCTCCCCAACTAATATAAATGCTCATCCTCGAGCGGGTCAAGAAACATACCTGGAGTCTCAAACAAGTGAGGATATCTGCTCCGCACCTCCCACTCGGTCTCCCGAGTAGCCTCCTCCACGGGCCGACCTCTCCACTGCACCTTCACCAAAGCTATATCCTTTGATCTTAATCTCCGAACCTAACGACCCAAAATAGCCATTGGCTCCACATCATAGGTCAAGTCATCGTCCAACTGAAATGTACTGAAGTCCAACATATGAGACGGGTCCCCAACATACTTTTGGAGCATAGATACATGAAATACCGGATGAACTCCCGACAGGCTGGGTGGAAAAGCAAGCATATAGGCCCCCTCCCCAATCCTCCTGAGTATCTCAAAAGGACCAATGAACCGTGGACTCAACTTCCCTTTCTTTCCAAATCTCGTAACGCCCTTCATAGGAGAAACCTTCAGCAAGACCTTCTCGCCCACCATATAAGATACATCTCGAACCTTCCTGTCCGCATAACTCTTCTGACGCGACTGAGCTGTACGAAGTCTCTCCTGGATCA
The DNA here is from genome assembly GCA_026770625.1 of Nicotiana glauca. Lineage (NCBI taxonomy): Eukaryota > Viridiplantae > Streptophyta > Magnoliopsida > Solanales > Solanaceae > Nicotiana > Nicotiana glauca. Next base: position 61,077 of record MU735377.1, read on the forward strand.
CTTTCACCTTATCTAAGGCATCCTGGACCAACTCTGTCCCCAATAGCCTAGCCTCGCCGGGCTCAAACCAACCAACCGGAGATCTACACTGTCTCCTATATAAGGCCTCATACGGTGCCATCTCAATGCTGGACTGATAGCTGTTGTTGTAGGCAAACTCTGCAAGTGGTAAGAACTCAGCCCAAGGACCTCCGAAATAAATAACACAGGCACGCAACATGTTCTCCAATATCTGAATGGTACGCTCGGACTGCCCGTCCGTCTGAGGATGAAACGTTGTGCTCAACTCTACCAGTGTGCCCAACTTTCGCTGAAAAGTCCTCCAAAACTGGGAAGTAAACTGAGTACCCCTGTCTGAGATAATGGAAACTGGGTCCCCATGCAACCGTACAATCTCCCAGATGAAAATCTCCGCTAACCGTTCCGAAGAATAGGTAGTACACACCAGAATGAAATGCGCGGACTTGGTCAGCCGATCCACAATCACCCAAATCGAATCAAACTTCCTCGCTGTCCGAGGGAGACCACTCACAAAATCCATAGTAATCCTCTCCCACTTCCACTCGGGAATATCTACACACTGAAGTACACCATCGGGCCTCTGATGCTCATACTTGACCTGCTGACAGTTGAGACACCGAGCTACATAACTCACGATATCCTTCTTCATTCTCCTCCACCAGTAATGCTGTCTCAAATCCTGATACATCTTCGCGGCACCTCGATGAATACAATACCGCGAGCTCTGGGCCTCCTCCAATATCAACTCTCGAAGCCCATCCACATTGGGCACGCAAATTCGGCCCTATATCCTCAACACACCATCACTACCGATAGTCGCATCCCTGGCATCATCATGCTGAACCCTGTTCTTAAGGACAAGCAAATGTGGATCATCATACTGGCGCTCTCTAATGTGGTCATACAAGGAAGACCGAGATACCACACAAGCCAACACCCGACTAGGCCACGAAATATCTAGCCTCACCATCCGAATGGCCAAATCCTGGACATCAACTGCAAAAGGGCCTCTCTCCAACTGGAATGTACGCCAAACTACCCATACACACCGCCTTTCAGCTCAAAGCATCGGCCACTACATTGGCCTTCCCCGGATGATACAAAATGGTAATGTCATAATCCTTGAGCAACTCAAGCCACCTCCGCTGCCTCAAATTAATATCCTTCTATTTGAACAAATTCTGAAAGTTGCGATGATCAGTATATACCTCACAAGATACGCCATATAGGTAGTGCCTCCAAATAATCAAAGCATGAACTATGGTAGCAAACTCCAAATCATGTACGGGGTAGTTCTTCTCATGAGGGTTCAACTGACGAGAAGCATATGCAATAACTCAACCCTCATGCATCAACACGCATCCGATCCTAACTTTTGAAGCATCATATTACACGGTGTAAAAACCTGAAGCTGATGGCAACACTAATACTGGAGCTGTGGTCAAAGCGGTCTTGAGCTTCTGAAAGCTCTCCTCGCACTCGTCTGACCATACAAATGGTGCACCCTTCTGCGTCAACTTGGTCAAGGGTCAAGCAATAGATGAAAAACCCTGGACAACTCCGTGGCTGAGGACGGTCTAGGACAACTCTGCACTGCCTTTATCTTCTTTGGGTCGACCTAAATACCATCACTAGACACCACGTGTCCAAGAAAAGCCACAAACCCAAGCCAGAACTCACACTTGGAGAACTTTTCATAAAGCTTCTCCTCCATCAATCTCTGTAATACCACTCTCAAATGCTGAGCATGCTCCTCCTGGCAATGCGAGTACACCAGTATATCATCAATAAAAGCGATAAAAAATGAATCCAAATACGGCCGAAACACGCTATTCATCAAATGCATGAATGCGGCTGCGGCATTAGTCAGGCCAAAAGACATAACTAGAAACTCATAATGTCCATATCTCGTCCTGAAAGTTGTCTTCATGATATTAGAATCTCTAATCTTCAGCTGGTGATAGCCTGAACAGAGATCAATCTTAGAGAATACCCTTGCTCCATGGAGCTGATCAAACAAATCATCAATGTGCGGTAGTGGATACTTGTTCTTCACTGTCACCTTGTTCAACTGCCTGTAATCAATGCACATTCTCATTGTGCCATCTTTTTTCTTGACAAATAAGACCAATGCACCCCACGGTGACACACTCGGACGACTGAACCCCTTATCTAGGAGTTCCTGAAGCTGCTCCTTCAATTCTTTTAACTTAACTGGTGCCATACGATAGGGAGGAATAGAGATGGGCTGAGTGCCCTGCACCAGATCAATACCGAAATCAATGTCCCTATCCGGCGGCATGCCCGGCAGGTCTGCTGGAAACACATTAGGGAAATCCCTCACAACGGGCACAGAATCAATACTAGGAGTCTCAGCTCCAACATCTCTCACAAAAGCGAAGTACGATAGAAAACCTTTCCCAACCATCCGTTGGGCTTTTAGGAAGGAAATCACCCTGCTAGGAACATAGTCGGTCATACCTCACCACTCAATCCTCGGAACACCCAGAATAGCCAACGTAACTATCTTGGCATAACAGTCCAGAATAGCATGGTACGGAGATAGCCAATCCATACCCAGAATCACATCAAAGTCTACCATGCCCAACAACAACAAGTCAACTCGGGTCTCCAGACTCCCAATAGTCACAAGACAAGATCGATATACATGATCCACAATAATAGTATCACCCACCGGTGTAGATACATGCACAGGCAAGGCAAGATAACCACGGGTCGTACCCAGATGATGGGCAGAATATGAATACACATAAGAGTATGTAGACCCGGGATCAAATAAAACAAAAGCATCCCTGTGGCAGACTGAGATAATACATGTGATAATAGCATCTGATGCAATGGCGTCCCTCCTATCTGGGATAGCATAGAACCGAGCCTGACCACCACTAGATCAATCTCCACCCCTAGGGCGGCCCCTAGCTGTCTGGCCCCCACCCCTACCTTACTGGGATGGTGCTGAAGTAGATCGAGTAGAAGATGAGGGTTGATCCCTCTGCTGAGACCGACCACCACGAAGCCGAGGACACTATCTCCTCATGTGGCCAAACTCACCGTACTCATAGCAACTACCCGGTGCTGGGGAATGGAACAAAAGAGAACCCCTCGCTGCTGAAGAACCCTGGGCTGAAGAAGTAGGAGTAGAACTCTGAGATGGAAGGGCACTAAGTGAAGACTGGCCCTGCTGAACTCCCTGATGACCACGGCCTGAAGAAGCCCCACTGTACTCTGGGCGACCTGACTGAGGAGGTCTGAAGGAACGACCTCTGCCACGCTGGAACTAGCCCCTAGATAGAGCACCTCTGAAGCTACCTGAACCTCGAGGCCTCTTGGCCTCCCTCTCCTCACGCTCCCGACGGCGATCTGTCTCAATCTGACAAGCCATGTCAACTACCTCCTCAAACGAGGTGGCTACAACCCTCTCTCTAGTCATCAAAATGCGGATTGGATAGTTGAGGCCATCCACGAACCTCCTAATCAGTCGGGATCATCCAAGTAGCATGCCGAGCTAACTGCATAAACCTCAGCTCATACTGGATCACAGTCATGTCCCCTTGAATCAACCACTCGAACTGACTACGCAGCTCCTCCCTACGAGACTGCGGCACATACTTCTCCAAGAAGAGAGTGGAGAACTGCTGCCAATTAAGGGGCACTGCTCCAACAGGCCTACGCCTCTCAAACTCCTCCCACCATGTAAATGCAGGCCCTGAGAACTGGAAGGTAGTAAAAGCCACTCCACTCGACTCCAAAATCCCTGCAGTGCGAAGAATACGCCGACACTTGTCTAGAAATCACTGGCCATCCTCGCCCTCAGTACCACTGAACGTCAGAGGCTGGAGTCTACCAAACCTCTCTACTCGATGCTGCTCGTCGTATGGCATAACTGGAACCACATAATCTGGAGCTGGTGTGACTGGAACAATTGGAGCAGCCAGTGCAACTGGCTGAGCTGGGGGTGCTCCTGGTGTCTGCAATCCCTGAACAACCTGCTCGGGTGTGCGAGCTGCGGGGGTCTAATGACCACTCCCGGTCTCAGAAGTAGCTGTGACAATGGTGGCTGAGACTTCCTGAGCCAGGCCAGTGCAGACGGATAGGATCTGAACTAAAGCCTCCTGAAGACCAGGAATCATAATGGGCACTGCCGGTGCCTGAACAGGTGCTGCTGGAGCATCTACAGCTGGAGGCTGGTCCTGCATGGGGGCAACTGGTGGGTCAACAGGTGCTACCCCTGCTGCTCTGCCTCGACCACGACCAAGGTCGCGCCCACGGCCTCTAGTGGGTGGTAATGTTGGTTGTCCTCTACGTCCGGTAGCACGGGTTCTCGCCATCTGCGAGAGAAATAGAATATAGAAGTTTAGTTCTCGGAACAACAAAGCCGCACGACAAGAGTTCAAGAATATGAAGTGTTTCCAAAAGGTTCTGCAGCCTCTCGAGCATAAATACAGACGTCTCCGTACCGATCCGCGAGACTCTATTAACCGCCTCATGACTCATTAGGCCTAGTAACCTAGGCTCTGATACCAACTTGTCACGACCCCAATCCTGGTCGTGATGGCGCCCAACACAATTTCTAGGCAAGCCCGACCAATCAATACACACAACCCAATCACAAATCCCATTACCGAGTAACAACATGAAATTAGCAGTTTGTTAAGTCTATTCACCGAATAATTTAAATAGAAACAGTCTAAAACACTGACATAACCAACGTCTCTCAAAGACCTGGGGTCCTGAGTCTAGAGCCTCTAAGATAACAGAGTAGCAAATTCTCATGTAATAAAGAGTTCTAAAATGCGGAAAGATAAAAGAGATAAGGGGAGGAGTCGTGTCCTGCGAATGTTAGGCAGCTACCTCGACAACTCCTGATACTCTGGGAAGCAGCAAATAGCTCAACTAAGCCTCCGGAACACCTGAATCTGCACACATAGTGCAGGGAGTAAAGTGAGTACTTCTAACTCAGTGGTAATAGACATATATAATGGCTGAAAATAAGAAATCCCAAGATATTACAATGCAAAGCTATAAACAATTATTCAACACATTTAACGGTGGAACAATAGCAAGCAATGACAGGTAAAACAGATAGATATCGATGCGTGAATGCAATGCAATGCACAGGACCGCTGCGGCGCGCAGCTCGATCTATTTGGGTACCCGCACTCACTGTGGGGGTTCAGACTCCGGAGGGGATCCTACAGCCCAAGCGCAATATCATCGTAACATTCGTTGTGGCATGCAGCCCGATCCACACCCCGTCCAGATATATGCATGTAAGCCACACAGGCACAGTCAAGTTTATCATTTTCAGTTCCAATTATTAGGAATTATAGATTAATTGTTTAAAACTTTAGAAATTTACTAATCATTTCGAGACAGTGTTTAACTCAGGACTGATATCATGAAAACATGCTAAGCATCATGGAAACAATGATAATAATCTCTAAGGAATCCAAATAATCGACACACAACCCAAATATGCTTATAGCTATCCAAGTAGGATGTTTACCAATCAATTTCTAGTCAATAACACATTATGAACATCACTCGGACGGACTAAGCCATAGTCCCCAGTCACAAACGACCCCGCACTTACCGTAGAGTACGTGTCTCGCCTCAATATAGCGTCACAGTGTGATATACCGAGGTTTGAAACCCTCAGGTCATCATCTACATCTATTACTCACCTCAAACCGGCCACAAGACTAGTCCGCTAAGCCTTTTCCTCTCGAATCAACCTCCTCGCGCGTTGAATCTGGCCAAAAACATAACGAATACATTACAATAGGCTAAAGAAACATAACCCAATCAAAAGAATTCGAAAAACACCAAAAATCACAAAGTTGGCAGAAACCGAGCCCCGGGCCCACTTCTCAAAAAATTACGAAATTCACATTACCGGATTCCTCGTCTCACCACGAGTCCGTACATATAAAATTTACCAAAATCGGAGTTCAAATGCTCCCTCAAATCCCTAGTTTAACTGTCTTAAGTTTCAAGCCGTAACCTCCATTTTTAACCTTTAATTCCTTGAGTTTTCAGAGTTAATCCATGATTTTACACCATAATAACGTATTCTAAGTCCAAGAATCCATACCTGATGAAAGCCCTCGAAACTCTCTTCAAAATCGCCCAAAATCTCCTTAGTCCGAAATGAAAATGCTATGCTCTTTCAAAAATTAGCGAAGGTTAAATTAAATGGTTCTGCCCAGTCCTTTTCGCTTCTGCGACAATTTTACCACTTCTGCGGCCTTCCCACCACATTTGTGGTTTTCCTTAACTCGACCAGGACAGCTTCTGCGGTCCATAACCGCTTCTGCGGTGACCGCTTATGCGGAACTTAGTCCGCTTCTGCGGAATCTCCCTAGCCAGCCAACGACCGCTTCTGCAATCACTTACTCGCTTCTGCGGAACCGCTTTTGTGGTCCATTTCCGCAGAAGCGGAAATACCAGATGACAGCAAAATCTGACCTGCAACACACTTCAAAAACTCTCGTTTAACCACTCGAATTCACCCCGAGGCCCCCGGGACCTCAACCAAAAACACAGATGTGACCCAATACCTTACTCAAACTTGCTCGAACTGTCAAAACACTATAGTTAACATCAAAATCATCAAATTTCCTCAAATCAAAGCCTAAGTTAAACCAAAACTTCCGAAACTCGATTCGGTCAAAAACCTGGCCAAACAACGTCCGAATGACCTGAAATTTTGCACACATATCCAAAATCACCTAACAAAGCTACAACAACTCTCGAAATTCCATTCCGACCCTCGGATCAAAATCTCGCCTATCAACCGGAATTCGCCAAAATTCAAACTTCGCCAATTCAGGCCTAATTCTACACCGGACCTCCAAATTCAATTCCGATCGCACTCCTAAGTCGCAAATCATCCCCCAAAGCTAACCAAATCACCAGAATTCATATCCGAGCCCTCTAACTATATAGTCAACTTCCAGTTGATTTTTCCAAAACAAGCTCCCCTCTAAGAGGCTAAGTGCCTCATTTCCAACTAAAACCAATCCAATTCTACCCGATCAACTCAAATACTGATATTGAAACATAGAGAAATATAATATTGGGGAAACAGGGAGGTAACTCAGTGACGACGGGCCGGGTCGTCAAAAAAATATAGTGCGCACCCTTCTCAGGTCTTACCGAGCAGTTATAAAATTCATCGAAATACTGAAACTGACTATTCCATCCAGAACTCGTGACCTTCCCTTTAACAATGAACTGCCACCTTGCACATGAAAATATTAAGCATGTACCATACACCACGTCTATCATGCCATCTTGTTGCAAACATAAAATCTCATTAGAATTTCTGGGCTGTAGGAAAATTTCATTCCGTGCAGTTACAAATTTTCTATTTGCTCCCATCTAGAAGGAGTTCACAATATACAATATGAATCTGAAGCTGATGGCAAAACCAACACTAGAGTTGTGGTCAAAGCTGTCTTGAGCTTCTGAAAGCTCTTCTCACACTCGCCTGACCATACAAACGGTGCACCCTTCTGAGTCAACTTGGTCAAGGGCGATGCAATGGATGAAAAATCCCTCACAATTGGGATAGAATCAATACTAGAAGTCTCCGCTCCAACATCTCGCACAAAATCTAGATATGACAGATAACCCTTCCCAACCATACGCTGGGCTTTCAAGAAAGAAATTACTCTGCTAGGAACATAATTAGTCATACCACGCCACTCAATCCTCAGAACACTCGGAATATCCAAAGTGACTGTCTTAGCATGACACGGAGATAACAAATATGTGCCCAATATAACATCAAGTCCACCATGCTTAATAGCAATAAATCAACTCAGGTCTCCAGATCCCAAATAATTACAACACATGACCGGTACACACGGTCTATAACAACAGTATCGCCCACCGGGGTAGATACATGAACAGGTAAAGAAAGAAACTCTCGGGTCGTACCCAAATAATGAGCAAAATATGAGGACACATAAGAATAGGTGGAACCGGGATCGAATAATACTGAGGCATCGCTGTGGCAGACTAGAACAATATAGACCGTGCAATCAACTTATTTAATAGCAAACTCCCCAACTTGGCTCAAAGCCATAGATCAAAACGCGCTTAATAAATCATAACGCATATACTCTATTGCTGTTGTAATACCATAGTGAGATTGGACTCACTCCTTCATAAGCTTGTGGAAACACAAATCATCTGGAATTTTAACTCTCCTGCAATTCTTACATTCACTCACACCACAGTTAAGTCCACTCTCTAGGCGACCAAATTTTTACTAAGTCCCAAATTTTTGAAAAATTTCGGTAGAGTCTCCTTTGTAATTGGGTCTATCCACCTGCCAGAGAATCACCAATATCATACTAACAACACATCCACAACTTGACAAAGCATCATAATGTATATCAATAACATTAATCTCAATATTACATGTATTATATTATCAAAATTGATACATGGACATGCGTTGCACCTATTTGAATCGTAACACATAGAAAATACCTTTCGATCCTCCATTATTGGGATATCCAACCAAGTAAGAACATTTTCTTTCCTTAATGTTTTCGACCTTCATGGTGGGCTCCTCGACTCATAGATTTTGTCATAATACATCTACAAAAGCGATCTCAGCTCCCAGGCTTATCTAACTAGTATGAAAAATAGTTTCCCCTCATAAGCCAATTACCCATTAGCTTTACCTTTAGTTAATATTTTTGTATACCTTCCATTGTCATACACATTACGCAATCACTTAATCTTCCTGAGTCTAAACTCATACAGTAACATGAAATTTACTTCACTCCAAATAGAAGACATGAAAAGATTCTTCACGCGCCCATAACTCGGGGCTACACATCTAATCACAATGAAAATCAAACACCTAACAGTTCATCTATCATCCTGCAGTCCTTTCTCGTCGCTTCCCAGTCATGTAGATATATCTCGCAACACTAACATACTCCTAGCGTAGCTACCCAACCATCATTCCCACTAATAGGGCCAATACCGAACATATAAGTTCAAAACATTTGCTCGCACAATCAACACTTCGATGTTCAAGCCATAGGCAAAGATCCGGCCTCAAGTCCTTCAGACTGGCCTAACATCAAACTCATAGAGATCACGTCTCGCCCTTCGATCGAGGAATTACATGCCATCAAGGCACATCTGATACTGAGCGCTCGTTCCTACATACGAACACGTGGAAGGAATTGTAAGAGTTACTTTTTCAAGCTGAATCAAGGACGCACGATACGAATTCAAGAATATGAAGTTTTTCTTAAAGGTTCTGCAGCCTCTCGAGGATAAATACAGACGTCTCCGTACCGATCTGCGAGACTCTACTAAACTGGCTTATGACTCGCGAGACCTAGTAACCTAAGCTTTGATACCAACTTGTCATGACCCCAAATCCCGGTCGTGATGGCGCCCAACACACTACTAGGCAAGCCCGACCAATTTACCAACCTTAACCCTTTTTCTACAATTTATGGTTCAATTAACACAATTAATTACTAAGTCATCATACTGAAAATCTGAGATATAGTCAAACATGTGGAAAAACCCAAGTAGAAATACTACCACACAGCCCGAATGATCAGGTGTCACAAGTCTGAGCCTCTAATACACGAGTGTCAACCTACTACATATTTTTCTAAAGAAAATGCGGAATAAAGCAAATAGGATATATGGGAAGATCAGGACTGCGAACGCCATGCAGCTACCTTAATGCTCCGGGATACAATGCTCGACAGAGATAGTCTCACTCAGCCTCAGTAGGTACACCTGTATCTGCACTGGAGGTGGAGGGAGTAAAGTGAGTACTTCCAATCCAGAGAGTAATAAACACAAATAAAGGCTGAGAGTAAGAAATCCTAAATAGGCACAAGATAAGTTATAATCACAACAGTTCACCAGGTAACATCAATTAAGGTAATCAACGAAATTAATAATGCTGCAACAGAGAAATAAATAATGACAGTCAAAACATGCAATGCAGCACATAAACCGGTACTCTCTAGTACCCACTGCGGCGTGCAGCCCGAGCCATCCATTTATTTATCATCGACGGTGCTTACTGGGGGTATGTACAGACTCCGGAGGGGTTTCTACAACCCAAGTGCAAATATCAAGCCATCTCGTGGCATCAAATCTAGGCCCTCGGCCTCGTATCAATATCCATATAATACCGCTGCGGCACGCAGCCCGATCCCATAAATATAATACCGCCGCAGCGCACAGCCCAATCCCATAATCAGTCCAAAATCACATAAGCCTCTCGGCACAATAGCAAATAAATTATTCAGCCCAAACTTCATTAGAAATATTATTTAAGTCCCAAGTTTTAAGAAAAGCGGCTGAGTTTGCAAAACAGTATTTAATACAAGGACTGAGTTCAATTTTCTATACACATGGTAAGAAACCAGTAAAACAATCCCTGAAGGATTCAAGCAATTGGCACAAAGCCCTAAATATGATAATTAATCCATTTATTAGGATATCAATTCAACTCCAAGCAATTAGGTAGTTTTTTCATTAAGCGGGACGGACCAAGTCACAATCCCCAATGGTGCTCTACCCCACGCACGTTATCCGGCGTGCAAGTCACCTCAATATAGCACTATGAAGTGCAAATTCGGGGTTTCAAACCCTCAACAGAGCATTTACATCTATTACTAACCTCAAACCGGCTATTTCTTTAATTCGTGACGCCTTTGCCCTTCGAATTGATCTCCACTTGAGTCAAATCTATCAAAATCACACAAACATCGATGAAGCTCGATTTCTAAAAGACGGGGTTTTAGCCATACATTTCTGAAATTCTCCCAGTAATGATACTACAATGATCTAATACAGTTATGTAACTTCAATCTACAATACCACATTCAATAGGGCCAGTATTAGTACTAAATCCCATAACTTATGCCATTTAGGCCTATTCTCAAACATCTTGTAGGCATAGATATTTACACCTCATAACTATAGTATTGGTTCCTCCAACTATCACCATTAACCAACAATTCATCC
>MU735377.1:78556-146167 GCA_026770625.1 Nicotiana glauca
TTTTAGATTATTTATTTACTTATAATATTAATTATTAAGTAAATCTATTCATGTCCTTATTCGTAATTTGACACTTAAAAGCACTTTCTAAAAAGCTTGGCCAAACACAAATTATTTCTCAAAAGTGCTTTTTAGACTGATTAGCCAGACACAAACTGTTTCTCTCCAACAGTACTTTTTTCAAAAGCACTTCTCAAAATAAGCTGATTTCTCCAGCTTGGCCAAACAGGCTATAAGTTAGAAAAACTTCCTACTTTCACAAAATTATACAACTAATTCACCTTATTAGCTTATATCTAAAAACTCACGTGAATTGGGTTAACAAAATTGTCTATCCATAAAAGAATAGCCACTATTAGTTTTTTTTTGTTTTTTTCATAACTAAACACTAATCAACTCTTAAACTCAACTCCTAGTAGTTTATTAACTTGCTTCCAACCGTACCAATAATATCAATCTCCAGAACATATTTCTAAATTAGCTACAAACTTAAGTTGAATAAATTCCAATTCGCACATCACAAACTAACATAAAAGGATTTGAAAAGTATGTAATGGGGATGCAAATCAAGTAAATCATGAATTGACTTATATGGACTTAGCAAGCATTATTCGGAAATTAGAACTCACACACAGCACCAATCAACAACATTCACAAAGGCATAAACAAGATATACATAATAGATTTTATAACATTAATATGCTGGGGAGTAATTACATGGCTGAGAGGAAGGCAGTACCTGGATTTACAAGAAACAAATCCAACACGGCAAAATAAACTGAAAGAAACAGTAGTTTGGGAGTTCATCCACCACCTCCGATTATTAACAAATTCAGCTCCAAAACAAATCTTAGAAAAACCAGTGACTGGAGACCTCAAACGGCAACTTTGAAATGACCTCGATCCCAAGAGAACACGGCTATTACGAGGCTATTTTGTGACAAATTGGAGGCTGGTTTTCGATAGTATCTGGCGGATTTTCAACTGAGTTTAATGGAGCTCGCCGGATTCCAGCAATTTTGATGGTGAGTGAGAGAGTCGATGGTTGTGTGTGTTTTGCTGGTCTCTAGCGTTCTCTGTGGTAGAAGATAACGATAGGGGAGGGTCCCTCTTCTGTTTGTGCAGCTGATTCCGACGAGTTTGGTGGGGGATGTGAGGTCCGGTGGTTTGGGGTGGGGTTGAAGGAGACGAAGTTTCAGAGGGGGGCGTCCCTGATGTATTCAGTGGCTGGTGTTCTTTTTTTTAGCCCTTAGGCCATAGAGTCTAGGTTAGAAATCATCTTTTCAGATCTTGTATTTTGTGTGTATGTTAGTCCCATTCCAAAGCAAAACGGCCGATCTTTGTCTAAGGGTCTAGCTTAGTTTTTGTATGGTTTTTTTTAGGTTAAGGGGTATGGGCCTAAGAATTATGTGATTGAGAATTATGGGTTATGTCTGAAAATTAGGCTTAAAAATGGGTTGTTTGAGCCCAAATTTTATTCTTTCTCCGTGAACAAGACTAAAAATACGACCTCATTTACCAATTAATCCTACTTAAACAAAAATAACTATTAAGATAAGACTAATCGTCAAAACAAACCTATTTTTTGATATTTTCAAATATCATATTAAAATAAAAATAAGGTACTATTTTTTTGATTTTTTTTAGTTTTACGAAAAGTATATAAACTAACAGCAACTAAAAAGAAGAAATATTTTTATAATTTTTATTTTTTGATAAAATAAAGTAAAAGATTCAAAACTAATTGAAATATCGATATTAGGTCTAAGCTAAATATTTTACGCTAAAATGGGTGAATTCCGAGGAGGGTCAAAAACCACATGTCTACAGGGGAAACCTTGTCAAGGGGGAGGATTCGAACAGAGCATTGGATGTAATATTCTCTAAGAAAAAATAGTTAGTATCTTTAACCATATACATCTTATACATGTTGTAGAGATTATTAATCTTAGCTAAGATTTACCTCATCATTTTCTTTGATTGATTTGTTTAAAAAGTTTTAACATCTTTTGATCCAAACAACAGAGGGAGTGTATCATTTCATAAGAATTTAGTAATATTTCTCGGCAAAAACATACACTTAGGACCTGTTTGACAATATATTTTGCCAAAATATATGTGGATTTTTTTCACAAATACATGTTTGTTCATAAAAGTTTATTCATATTTTCGAAAATTCCCCAAAACTAAAAACCCAAATCCCAAAATCAGCTCAAGAGCTTGGTTTTTTAAAGCCCCAAACTTTTATATTTTATAAAAGAACCCACCATTTATTTATTTTGTAATAGTGTTGTTTAGTCGTCTCGGTCATCTGATAGTGTATTACGTAGTTCATTATAAAAATAATAATTTTGTACCAAATTTATTTATGTTTAGGATTATGGTTTGCGATAATATAATGAATGTTACTGATGAAAGTATTGTTGGGCATTTGTGATAGTTTTTAAAATTTATGGATGTAAGTCGTGTTTCATATTTTTTCAAAAAAAAAAGTGAAATAAATTATTTTGAAAACTCATGTCCAAACACATTTTCATCTTCAAATCAAACTCCACCCAAATTAATTTTTTAGAAATAAATTTGGGAATTTATAGCCAAACGCTAGCTTAACTAAATAAAGTAATGAGCTTCTCAAAGGGGAAAAACATAGAGAGTGGATAACCTTTGGAATATTTGTTTAAGGGGACTTTTACGTAGATATACTAAAATAAACATACTCTTACTGAGATATGTAAGTTCTTGCTTAAAAAGATCTTGGTTTCTATCAAACTTTTTGTTATTACTTTTGTTGAACTTATATATTTGTTGGTTGGGTTCTTTCGGAATTAGCTAATGAATTGAATGCTAACCATGCTTTAGAGATTGTATTGGGGAAAAATTGAATTTATATATTGAAGATGACGTATTATGACACATGTACTGGTCAAATGGTCAAAGTACGATAATCAATCAAGAGACACGAGCAACAACAGATACGGGAGAGAAAAAACTTAAAGAGACACAAGTCGTTACTCAAATAGCACGAGTCACGTACCTGTTCAATCATTTAAAGCCCAAAGATCAAAAGAATTTAGAGGAATGAACCTGACAACGCAGAAGAGGCCAAATTCAATATTAAATTCCCAATACGTTAGGAAATTTGTATTTAATATGAATGATTGAGTAACGTTTCTTTTAATATCATTTATTGCTCATAATTGCTTCATTAAGACAGAGGCATATTCTCCTAGAATCAACTATAAAAGGAGAAGGTCTCAACATCTATAAGGACACGAAATACTATTGAGATAATACTGAAATACAAAATTATTTACTGCTTTATTATTACTCTCAAAAGTCTTTTATTATTTTTGTCTCCTGATTATCAGTAACCCGATTCTTTTATATTCTAGATTTGACTAAAAATCTATTTTTTGGTTAAACAAATTGGTTCCGTTACCGGAAATCTGATAATCAACTTTCATCTACTATGGCAAACAGCACTGACAACATCTTAGGAAACCAAGAAAATCAAATCCAACAACGCCAGAAAAATTTACAAAACATCGACCTGGCCCCTTCCCCGCATGATTCACCACGGCAATCTCGTGAAGGCACTCCTGAGATCCATTCCGGTGAACAAGAGCAATCTGAACGTTCCGAAGGGGCAGAGGAAGCTTTACAAAGAATAATTGATGCACGAGTTAACAAAGCTCTTCAGGCCCTAGTCAATCGGTTACCTGCTGCATCGCCCACAACTACACCTAATAACGACACGTTGAAAAATCCCCGTTCTGGGCTTGTTCATTATGGAAATGGAGGAACCCCCAATGAATCACAGGGGGGAGAACCAGGTAATTCAACTAACTCTCATTTGCAAAATTTAGTACTAACCTTGCAGAAACAACTCAAGGAATAGAACGACCGCATAGAACAAATCCCCGGAGTTCCACCTATGATCAAAAGAGTAGATATGGACAAATATTCACAACAATTGTGGAAACCAAGTGCTGCCCCCCTCCCAATTCCAAAGAAAATTCAAAATGCCTGATATCCCAAAGTACGATGGAACAACAGACCTACGAGACCACGTGATGGCATTCACAACTAGCGTGAAGGGCAATGATTTGACGAAACAGGAAATTGAATCAGTCCTGGTCAAAAAATTTGGTGAAACACTCATCAAAGGGGAATTAACCTGTTATTCTCTCTTACCCAAAAATTCTGTAAACTTTGTTATTTCATACATAACCTTTCAAGGTGCGCAAAATCTATGACGTAAAAATATATCAGTTTTGCAACAAATTTTAACTAGAAGAGCAACTAAAGGAATATTTTAGAGGAACAAGAATCCAACCTTTCAATGTAATACATCCATCAAAATTGGACGGGAACACCCAACTTTGCCTCCATTGCCAAATGAACCATAACATCAAAGAACGTTGGCAAAAATATACGTTCTAATTTACAAATTGTCACCCGTATACTTTTATCTAGTTGATATAACTTCTCCACATACAATTCTTTAGCGCACAAATCGCTAAAGAATAATGACAATTCAACTAAAGGATCATATTCATCCTTTGGAAAAATCTCTGTGATGATAAGTGGAAAAATGCATTGAAAAAAAACATGGTGGTCATGACTTTTAAGTTCGAAAATTCTTGCTTCCTTAACATTGACACAACGATTAATGTTAGAAGCCTAAGCATCAAGAAACTTGACTTCTTTAATAAGCTGACAAAATTGAATCTTCTCTGTTTTAGACATTCTATAGCTTGTTGGAGGAAGTATGTACTTATTACCACTTTTTATTGGATGGAGGTTTTTTTTTATTTTTATCTCTTGTAAGTCCAACCGATATTTTAACGTGTCCTTTGTTTTTCCTTCAATATATAATAACGTTCCTATCACACTTTCACTGATGTTTTTTTCTATATACATCACATCCAAATTATGTCTCAACAATAAAGTCCTCCAATATGGGAGTTCAAAGAATACGCTTCTTTTTTTCCAATTGTCATATCTTATTGCATCTCGTTTTATTTTTCTTGTGCTGCCGTCAACTAATATTTGTGAGGATGTATTATGTTGTGAAAGCACATCATCTCCACTCAAAGCTTGTGGTGCAAGTCTTTCTTCCTTTGTGTTATCAAAAAAACTTTTATTTTGACGATAGGGATGATTCATTCCAAGAACCTACGATGACCCATATAGCATTGCTTGCAACTGTGTTTCAAGTAAATGGAACAAGACAAGCTAATTTACCTTTAATGCTCCAACCAGACGAAATACCATAAGCTGGAAAGTCATTAATTGTCCACAACAAAGAAGCACGCAAGAAAAAAATTTGTTTTATAAAAGAATCATAAGTCTCAATTCCACTCTCCCATAAGGTTTTCAAATAATCTACCAAGGGTTGGAGATACACATCATTATCCATACCAGGGCCTTTTGGTCCAGGAATAAGCAAACACAACAAAAGATTTGATTGTTTCATGCATAGTCATGGTGGGAGATTATATGGGATCAACGTTGTCGGCCACATACTATAAGCATTACTCATTGAACCAAAAGGATTAAAGCCATCTGAAGCAAGCCCAAGCCTTACATTACGTGGATCTGAAGCAAAATTTGAATATTTTTCATCAAATTTTTTCCATGACAAGGAGTCAGCTGGATGTTGTAAAACTCCAATATCGACTTTCTTATTTTTATGCCATCTCATATCTTCAGCGGTACGTTTTCATAAACAATCTTTGTAATCTTGGTATGATAGGAAAGTATCTAAGAATCTTTCTAGAAATTCCTTTATTTAACTTATTCGAATTTTCTGAAGCAACCTCTTCATCAGTAAGTTCTCCTTTTATTACCATCCATATTTTCTCACCACATTTGGGGCATTTCTCAAGATCCTCATATTCCTTTCTATATAAAATGCAATTATTAACACATGCATCTATCTTCACATAATCTAAACCCAAACCTTTAATTATCTTTTGAATTTCATAGATAGAATTTGGGAGCATATTTCCTTTGGGTAAAATATCACTTAATAATTTCAATAAAGAGTTAAATGAGGTTTACTCCAGCCATGTAGATACTTCATTCGAAAAAGATGCATTACAAATGAGAGTTTGGAGAACTTTTCACTATCAGGATATAACTTTTGCTCTGCATCTTTCAATAACCTATAGAAAATTTTAGCTTCTGTATTAGGCTCTTCACAACTAGACTCACTGTTCTCATCAAACTCATGACTATTAGTGGGAATACCACGATACAAGTCATGTAACATTTCAAAAGTGGAAGTATCATCATTTCCTATATTTAAATCTGTACCAACATTTGTTCCATCATCTGAAGATGAATCTGAATCACCATGATAGATCCACCTATCATATGTTGAATCTATTCCAAGTCTAAGTAAATCCGTCTTTACTTCTTCTCGCGTTTTCCAAAGAACATAGTTACTCTTAATACACGGACATTGGATTCTTAAACCAACACTAGGATTATAAAATGCGAAATTTAAAATTTGTTCTACACCATTCAAGTATTGAGGTAACACCCTATTCTTAATGAATATCCAGCTCTTATCCATCATGTACTTACCTACAATAAAATATATAAAACTATATGATTGTCTTTCTCTCTATTTTTTATTGTCTGTTGTATCGGAAAAAAATAGATTAGAGAATTACTTAGAAACATAAGGCTTTGAGTTCAACTGAAAATTAGAACAGATGAGCTATGGATATTAGTAGACAAAATTAGGCAAACAAAAGTTCCACTTTGAGCTATGTATATTAGGCAAACAAAATTTTTACTTTGAGACTCTTGTTTATTGTGGAAATCACAGAAGTATTAATGTCTAGACAGAGTATGTGCCCTTCTTAAAATTCGCATAGGAGCACCAACGTGATTCGATTCAGCTATGGTTGGATAATTTTTCTCTGTCACACTTTCTCATGAATTAACTGAGTGCAAGGGAATGAAATACTTATTTTATAAGAATTTTCTTTTCTCAAAAAATAAAATAATATAAATACTTAACTAAACAATGCATTTTTCCAAAGTTGAAAGTATCTACAATTGCAAATCACTCATACTACAACCAGTATAACTAGAAATACTCCATACTTTTGATGAGTAATCCAGAATTTACTTTACGTCGGATTCAATGAATAGCAATACACAACAATAACAACAACAACAAACAAACCCAGTGTATTCCCACAAATGGGGTCTGGGGAGGGTAGTATGTACACAGACTTCATGCCCAGGGGCGCATTTATGCTTATCGAAGCGGTGTCACGCGACACCGCTTCGTCGAAAAATTTTACTAAATATATGTATTTATGCTATACGGAAACAGATAAGTAGGAAAAAATGACACCGCTTAATATAAATTGTGTCTTGATGTGTTGGTAATGTGCTTGATTTTTCTTGAAGAGGTCAAAGGTTCAAACCTCAACTAGCACATTTTTCTTTTGCAAACGAAGGTTATTTCTTGTCAAAAAAATAATAATCAAAGTTATATTTCAATTCTATTATAAATTTCGACACCGCTTATAAAAGTTTTTGCGTATGCCCCTGCTCATGCTAACCTTCAATAGATAGAGAGGTTGTTTTCGATAGACCCTCGGCTAAGGATAGAATGAGAAATAATATACTAAATATTCTAAATTTCAAATAAAAAAATCTACAATTTTTTATTAAAATTTCACAAGATGTTAGTACTAAATGAAGGACACTTTAATGGATACACATATAGTGGCTTCAATATTCCACCTGACTATTTCGATGAAATTTTTGAAATTAACTTTCAGAGTATTTTGAGTAGAAAAAAAGGGTAAAACCATTCATGGAATACATATATCTATTGAAGATCAGTAATCACCTGCCATATTATTGAACGATTGTGATATCCAGCAACCATGACATAATAGCATAGATGAATAGCAATACACATGAATAAAATATTCAAGAACCAAAATTTATACAGGGGACATAAAGAAAACTAATGAACGAGACCAACACCAGAAATAACATCAAGTAATTGATAAACTTCTTACAAAAATTGTATTAAAACTTGAAGTGTAAAACTATTGACCTTCAATAAAATCTATTAACTTCGAGAAAATATTGTTTCACATTCATATGAAAGGCAACAGAAAAGATCTATAATTCATATGGAAGGCAACAGAAAAGATCCATAATGCTACACGTAACAACAGGAAAGATCCATTCATAAAAAGAACAAGAAATTGGACAATGCTAAAAGAAAAACTTTACGCAAAGTTTCTTTCTGAAAATGATATTTTCATTATTCGGTGAACCAGCAATCGGTAAAGCAATTTGAATAGGGCTCTTACCGGTTCTTTTTTGAATAGCAGTAATACGACTGTCACGACCCAAATTTTCTACCCTCGGGAGTCGTGATGGTGCCTACTCGTAGAAGCTAGGCAAGCCATGAAGTTAAGAAATCTTTAACTCCTTCATTTTAATCTTTTTAAGAACTTGCATTTAACAGGTGATAAACATTAAATAACAGCGGAATATGATATTTAATTGGAAGACTTAGACAAAATAAACCAAAATAATACGGAAATCAACATATGCCTCTAACCAAAAACTGGTGTCACAACATTCACAGACTATCTATGAATACTACATATAAATGTTTGAAAGAAAGAACATAGTCTGTCTCAAGTACAAATGATAACAGAACATAAAAACTGATAGAAGAAATGTCTGGCCCACGGACGCCTGTAGGGCTACCTCGGAGTTTCGATGGACTGAAGGCTGGCTCCCCTACTGCTGCTGGTCAAGGGCTGCTCCGGTATCTACACAGAGTGCAGAGTGTAGAGTGTAGCATCAGCACAACCGATCCCATGTGCTAGTAAGTGCCTAGCCTAACCCCGACGAGGTAGTGATGAGGCTAGGACCAGAATCCAGATATACCTGTGTAGTTATATACATATATGCAACGGAGAAATAATCTAAAACACACAATTAGAGCTGGGAAGGGGAAACATGTTTCGGGGGAATAACAGATAAGGACAAAAATCTCAAGAAAATAATAAGGAAACCAAAATTTAACTTCTAACACGGATAAGGAACATAAGGGCAGATTTCACTTTCAGTTCGCATCTTGTTGCAGGCGTACAACCCGATCCCATTTCTCATATCTTGTGGTAGGCGTACCACCCGCTTATCACGACCCAATTCTCGAACCCGATCGTGATGGCGCCTCTCGTGAAGACAAGTCCAGCCAAACAAAATGAAATACCTTTTTTAACTATTAATTAACATAAACAAATCTAAAACATGATTAAGATAGCCATAATTGCAAAAAAAAAAACGATAATAACAAAGGAAAAGCATCCCAACACAGCCCAAACCGGGGTGTCACAAGTCATGATCTACTACAGAGTTTGGTATGGGTCTATAAAGTATGAAGTATGACATAATAGTCTGAAGAAAACATATATGATAAAGGATAGGGGAGACACAAGGCTTCGAACGTCAACAACTACCTCGTAACTCCAAATCACTGCCTGGTTTGGAAGGATCAGCTCTCAGGAGCGGACTCTGCTATACCTGAATCTGCACACACGATGCAAGGAGTAATATAAGTACTCCTACCCAGTGAGTAATAATTATAAATAATGACTGAAAGCATGAAAACACATAAAGGCATAAAGCAATTCTATATCAGGCAGTAAATCACTGAAAGTAGTAAAACCGTGAAGAATCAAATGAAATCTCCTTTTAAAAACAACAGGTAAATCAGGTAAAACAACAGGTAAATAGCAAGTAGAAATTTGCCCCTCGAGCCCAGTATCAATCGCCCAGGACAGTATCAGCCCCTCGGGCTCAGTATCAGTCACTCAGTATAGTATCATCCCCTCGGGCTCACTCTCATATCATATGGGTACCCGCGCTCACTGTGGGTGTGCAGACTCCGTAGTGGCCCCTTACGGCCCAAGCGCTATATCAAGCCACCTCGTGGCATCATCACTCGGCACTCGGCCTCCCATCACTCAAGCCACCGTGTGGCATATAAAGTATCTCACAATCACTCAGCATATCCTCACATATGGCCCTCGGCCTCACTTAGTCCTGAAATCATCACAAGTCCCTCGGGCATCAATAAAACAGTAGTGCTCTGCCCAAACAACATTGGAAATATCATTTAAGTCTCAAATTCAAGTAAAAGGGGCTGAGTTTATAAAACAATAGTAATCAATTGGACGGACTTCAAGTAATTATGTCAAAATAGTGAGGAAGCAGTGATAAAAGTCCACGAAGGATTCAAGTAGTTGGCATGAAGCCCAAATATGGCAATAAGCCCAAATAATGATGATAACAAACAAATCTTAGTCAAATACGCGGTAAAAACATCAATCGGGACGGACCAAGTGACAATCCCCAATAGTAAGCAATCCCGCACTCATCATTAAGCATGTGATTCACCTCAATATAGCACTACGTTGTGCAATCCCGGATTTCAAACCCTCAGGACATCATTTACAATCATTACTCACCTCAAGCCGGCCAAAACTCTAGCTCGATATGCCCTTGCCTCTCAAATCGGCCTCCTCGCGTGTCGAATCTGACTAAAACCACAACGAATACGTCACAATAGGCTAAGGGAACAAAACCCAATCGAAAATAATCTAAAAACATAAAAAATCCCCAAATTTGCAAAACCCGAACCCCGGGCCCACAAACTACCCCCGGCTGAACTGGCATAGCTCGCTTAACCACTGGAATCTGACCCTAGGGAACTACCTGCTCCGGAGTATGCTCGGGTGACACTCTCCATGAGGCACACCAACCGGACCAAAGCGTCCTGAAGAACTAGGGTAGCAATAAACCCCTCTAGGACCTGAGCTGGGCCCACCAGAACTGCTGTGGCTGGGGCCGGAACCTCCTCGTCAATGTCAACCTGAGGCTCCGCCATTGGTGATGCTGCTCGAGGCTGAGCTCTGGCCCTACCTCAGCCTCTAGCACAGCCTCGTCCTCTACCCCTAGCAGGAGCTGCCTGGGGCTCGGACTGTTGATCAGAAGATGAGGAAGCGCATGTTCTTGCCATCTGCGAGAGAACAGAGTAGAAATTCAATTAGCATTGAGAAATAGAATCGCAGACAAGAAAGAACAAATGTGAAACTTTTCCTAACTCTGTAGCCTCTGGGGATAAATACAGACGTCTCTGTACCGATCCCTCACACTCTACCAAGTTTGTCCGTGAGTTGTGAGACCTATGTAACCTAGTGATCTGATACAAACTTGACACGACCTGGATTTCCCACCCTTGGGAGTCGTGATGGCGCCTACTCGTAGAAGCTAGGCAAGCCAAATTTAGTTACTTTTCCTTTAATAAACAATCCTTTGACAATAATATTTAAACAATGAGAAGTCAACAATAATAAGAGGAAGTCTTAAATTTAAATAGCTAAACAAGATACTGAATTCCAACATAATCTCTACTCAATAACTGGAGTCACATACTCACGAACATCTAAGAAAATACTAAATAAAGGGTCTGAAAGAAACATAAATCTGCTTATCTCGAATACAAAGAGATGACAGTCTAATGTAAGGATAGAAGGGAGACGTCGGGCCTGCGGACACCTGCAAGGCTACCTCGGGTCTCTCCGGACTGAAGGTATGGTCGTGAACTAAAGCTGATGTTGTTGTTGCTCGAAACCTGGACCTGTGAAAAAATGCACAGAGTGTAGCATCAGTACAACCGACCCCATGTGTTGGTAAATGCCAAGCCTAACCCCAGCGAAGTAGTGACGAGGCTAGACTGGACATCACGTAAACCTGTGCAGATATATATACGAGTACAACGGAAAATAGCAAGAACATAACAATTTAAAACAGGGGAGGGGAACATGCTTCAGGGGTAACAGTTAGAAACAAATATCTGGAATAATGGTAGGTACATCTACAATTTAACTTCTAGCAATAATGAATAAACAAGGCCATTTTCATATTCAACTCATCTCGGTGCAAGCGTGCAACCCGATCCCATTTCTCAATATCTCATGGTAGGCGTACCACCCGCTGCCATATCAATATATCATGTGTGGTAGGCCTACCACCCGCTCCGATATCAATATATCATGTGTGGTAAGCATACCACTCGCTTCCATTTCAATATATCATGTGTGGTAACCGTACCACAAGCTCCCATTTCAATATCACTTGTGGTAGGCATACCACCCACTCCCTTTACTTTTAACACAATACACAATACGAGTCTGACAAGGGAACAATCAATTTAATACTCTTCCCGGCAAAGGAACAATCAAATCAATACTTTTCCCGGCAAGGGAACAATAGCAACAAGTCAAACATCCCGACAAGGGAGAGTCAGCTATAACCAATCCTATTCAACTTTTTCTTAATATTAATAACACCAATATTCAGTCAAGATTTTCATAGGATCAAGCAAGAGTGTACAATTATCAAATTAAGACTCACAGTCATGCTCGACACTGACGCATGGATACTCGTCACCATGCCCATACGTCGTACTCCACACAAAACAAGTAGCAATCATGACTCAACTCCTAATCCCTCAAGCTAGGGTTAAACCAAACACTTACCTCAACTTCCACGGCTAAATCAATCCATAACGACCGCCTTCCCTTTCGAATTCGGCTCCAACTCAATCAAATCTATACAATAAGGACTTTATAATATCAATATAGGCCAAACAAATCAAACCCAAAGCCTAAATACAAGTTTCCAAGCTTTCTTCCCAAAATTCCAAAAATCGTCCCCGGGCCTGCTTGGTCGAAATACGATGTTCGGACCAAATTCATATCACACATTCCCCCACGAGCCCGATTATACAATTTGTTTTAAAATTTGACCCCAAAACAAGGTCTAAATCAAAGAAAATTGAAACGCCCTAACTCTACCCATTTCCCCAAATTTCAACCCTAGATTACATGATTTAAGCTTAGGAATTCAATAATTAATGAAGGAACATGAAGAAAATAAGTGGGAATTTACTAACCCAATTGTTCTTTAAGAATGGGGGCTTCAATGGACTCCTAAGTGCTTGGAGAAGAATAGAGCTCATGTGAATTTTGAAATAAACCCATATCTACTGTTTCTGAAAACTTAAAAAAATCACTGGGCGAATTGCCCTTCGCGTTCGCGGAAAAGGGATCGTGTTTGCGAAGGGTAGATAGGAAAAGGCATTGCGAACGTGGAAGGCTAATCGCGAACGCGTAGAAGAGAAGAGCTGGGGTCCATGGCTTTGGTCTACGCGATCACGGGGTCATGTACACGAATGCGATGAAGGGGGTTGATGTGCTACGCGTTCGCGAATGATGGCATGCGAACGCGAAGAAGGAAATTAGCCAATTCCTCCTTGGGTCAATTAACCCTATGCGTTCGCGAAGGGGCGATTGCGAACGCGATGAAAGACCAACTCAAGGTATCGCGAACGCGGACGAGGCGTCGCCGAAGAAGAAATTGTCTGCAATAGTTGAAGCCTATTTTCTGCAATTTTTCTAAGTTCAAAAGAACCCTGGAACACCTCCGAAATACTCCCGAGCCCTCGGGTCTCTTAACCAAACACACACACTAACTCAACTACATCCTACGAACTAAACCGTGCAATCAAATCGCCAAAATAACATCAAAATCAATGAATGAAACCTCAAAATCACTAGTTTTTCTTCAAACTTCATAAACTTTCAAATTTAGAGTTTTAAGCCCGAAACACGTCAAACAACGTCCAATTTCAACCAAACTTCACAGAAATATCTCAGATCGGTGATGGCGCGGCTATGTCCGCAGATGCTTTGTGGAGGCTGGACAGGTTCACCAAGCTCTTCACTACCACATCCAGCGGTTCTTCTTCTGAGGACCCCCAGGATTTCTTATATAGCTACCACGAAGTTCTTCGGAACATGGGCATTGTTGAGTCCAATGGAGTTGATTTTGCTGCATTTCTCCTATCTGGATCTGGCAAGACTTGGTGGAGGGATTTCTGTTTAGACAGACCAGCAGGGTCACCGTCTTTGACTTGGGATTAGTTTTCAAAGTTGTTCCAGGAGAAGTTTCTCCCCGTTACTCAGAGGGATGCTTATCGGAGGCAGTTTGAGCACCTCCAGCAGGGTTCTATGACAGTCACTCAGTATGAGACCAGATTCATTGAACTAGCTCGCCATGCTCTTGTCATACTCCCCACTGAGAGGGAGAGGGTGAGGAGATTTATTGATGGTT
This sequence comes from Nicotiana glauca, assembly GCA_026770625.1. Taxonomy (NCBI): domain Eukaryota; kingdom Viridiplantae; phylum Streptophyta; class Magnoliopsida; order Solanales; family Solanaceae; genus Nicotiana; species Nicotiana glauca. Next base: position 92,798 of record MU735377.1, read on the forward strand.
TAATCCAGCCTATTCGTCTTCAGATGGCCAGAGAGGCGGGGAGTGGTATTACTTTTCAGGAGACGTCCAATGTGGTCCGGAGGATGGAGATGGTTCTGCCACAGAGGGTGGTCATAGAGCAAAGAAGAGGCCCCTTTGTTATGCTCTTTAGGTTAGGCCCGAGGCTGAGGCTTCAGATGTAGCCATTACAGGTACGGTTCTGGTTTGTGATCGAGATGCTTCGGTACTATTTGATCCAAGGTCTACGTAATCAGATGTTTCATCTTATTTTGTACCATGCTTGGTCATGCCTAGTGATACTTTGAGTATTCCTGTGTATGTGTCTATGCCGGGGGGTGACTCTATCGTGGTTGACCGAGTCCATCGTTCATGTATTGTAGTGATTGGGGGTCTTGAGACCCGTGTAGACTTGTTGCTCTTAGATATGGTTGACTTTGATATCATTTTGGGTATGGACTGGTTATCTCGCTATCACGCTCTCTTGGACTACCATGCCAAGACTGTGACCTTAGCGTTTCCAGATATGCATCGTTTATAGTGAAGGGGCACTCCGGGTTATTCTACCCACAGGGTCATTTCGTACGTGAAGGCTCGACGTATGGTCAAGAAGGGGTGTCCGGCTTATTTGGCCTATGTTCGTGATTCCAGTGCTAAGGTTCCTCCTATAGATTATGTGCCTATTGTCCCGGAGTTTCTAGATGTTTTCCCCTCAGACCTACCAGGTATGCCACCCGACAGGGACATTGATTTTTGTATTGATTTGCCTCAAGGCACCCAGCCGATTTCTATCCCGCCATATCATATGGCCCCGCCGAAGTTAAAGGAGTTAAAGGACCAGTTGCAGAATTTGCTAGAGAAGGGTTTTATCAGACCTAGTGTTTCGCCTTGGGGGCGTCAGTGTTATTTATCAAGAAGAAGTACAGATCGATGATGATGTGCATAGATTACCGGCAGTTGAATAAGGTAACGATTAAGAATAAGTATCCACTGCCGAGTATTGATGATTTGTTCGACCAGTTTCAGGGTGCCAAGGTATTTCCCAAGATTGACTTGAGATCTGGCTACCATCAGTTGAGGATTAGGGCATCCGATGTCCCTAAGACAACTTTCCGCACTCGATATGGGCATTATGAGTTCCTGGTCATGTCATTTGGGTTGACCAATGCCCCAGCAGCATTCATGGAGTTGATGAACCGAGTGTTCAGGCCATATTTGGACATGTTCGTGATAGTCTTTATTGATGATATTTTGGTGTACTCCTGCAGCTAGGAGGAGCACGAGCAACACCTTAGAGTGGTTCTTCAGACTCTGAGGGTTAGTTAGTTATATGCCAAGTTCTCCAGGTATGAGTTATGGCTGAGTTCAATAGCATTTCTGGGTCACGTTGTATCAGCAGAGGGTATTTAGGTGGACCCAAAGAAGATTGAGGCAGTCAAGAGCTGGCCTAGACCAGCATCAACTACAGAGATTAGGAGTTTCCTAGGATTGGCAAGCTACTACCGTCGGTTTGTGGAGGGTTTTTCATCTATTGCAGCTCCGGTGACCAGGTTGACCAAGAAGGGTGCCCAGTTCAGATGGTCGGATGAGTGTGAGGCGAGCTTTCAGAAGCTCAGGACAGCTCTGACTACGGCACCGGTATTGGTTTTGCCCACGGGATAAGGGCCTTATACAGTTTATTGTGATGCTTCCTGTGTTGGGATTGGTGCAATATTGATGCAGGATTGCAAGGTTATTGCCTATGCTTCAACGCAGTTGAAGATTTATAAGAAGAACTATCCAGTGCACGATTTAGAGTTGGCACCTATTGTTCACACCTTAAAGATTTGGAGGCATTATTTGTATGGCGTGGCATGTGAGGTGTTCACTAATCACAAGAGTCTTCAGTACTTGTTCAAGCAAAATGATTTGAATTTGAGGCAGAGGAGATGGTTGGAGTTGTTGAAAGATTATGATGTCACCATTTTATACCATCCGGGGAAGACCAATGTGGTGGCTGATGCTTTGAGTAGGAAGTCAGCTAGTATGGGCAGTTTTCCTTATGTTCTAGTCAATCAGAGGCCGCTTTCTTTGGATGTTTAGGCCTTAGCCAATCAGTTCGTGAGACTGGATGTTTCAGAGCCCAGTTGTGTGTTGGCTTGCACGGTCGCTCGTTCTTCATTATTGGAGCGTATCAGTGATCGGCATTTTAATGATCCCCATTTGAGTGTCCTTAGGGACATGGTGCAGCGTGGAGGTGCCCAGCAGGTTACCTTAGATGCGGATGGAGTCTTGAGATTGCAGGGGCGAGTTTGCGTGCCCAATGTGGATCGGCTTAGAGATTTGATTTTGGAGGAGGCCCATAGCTCCCGGTACTCTATTCATCCAGGCGCCGCAAAGATGTATCAGGACTTGTGGCAGCATTATTGGTGGTGTAGGATGAAGAAGGATATTGTTGCATATGTGGCTCGTTTTTTGAACTGTCAGCAGGTTAAGTACGAGCATCAGAGGCCTGGTGGTTTGTTTCAGAGGATTGAGCTTCCCGAGTTAAAGTGGGTGAGGATCACTATGGACTTCATTACCAGACTTTCGTTGACTCGGAAGAAGTTCGATGCAGTTTGGGTCATTGTGGATAGGCTGACCGGGTCAGGACATTTCATTCCTGTGGCAGTCTCTTATTCATCCTAGAGATTAGCTAAGATTTATATTCGAGAGATTTTTCACCTTCATGGTGTGCCGATATCTTATCATTTCGAACTCGAGTACGCAGTTTACCTCACGCTTTTGGAGAGCAGTTCAGCGAGAGTTGGGCACACAGGTTGAGTTGAGCACAATCTTTCATCCCCAGACGGACGGTCAGTCTGAGCGGACTATCCAGATTTTGGAGGATATGCTTCGAGCTTGTGTTATTGAGTTTGGAGGTTCGTGGGATCAATTATTGCCTTTAGCGGAGTTTGCCTACAACAAAAACTACCAGTCGAGCATCCAGATGGCTCCTTATGAGGCTTTACATGGTAAGCGGTGTCGGTCTCCGATTGCGTGGTTTGAGCCAGGAGAGGCTCAGTTGATAGTTACGGATTTGGTTCAGGAGGCCTTGGACAAGGTCAAGATCATTCAGGACAGGCTTCATTAGGCTCAGTCGGAGTAAAAAAGTTATGCAGATCGTAAGGTTCAGGATGTAGCTTTCATGATTGGTGAGCGGGTCTTGCTCCGAGTGTCGCCTGTGAAGGGTGTGATGAGATTTGGGAAGAAGGGCAAGCTTAGCCCTAGGTTCATTGGGCCATTTGAGATCCTTGATCGAGTGGGAGAGGTGGCTTACAGACTTGCATTGCCGCCTAGCTTATCAGCCGTGCACCCAGCTTTTCATGTATCCATGCTTCAGAGGTATCACGGTGATCTACCCACGTCCACGTGTTAGATTTCAGCACTGTCCAGTTGGACAAGGATTTATCTTACGAGGAGGAGCCGGTAGCTATTCTAGACCGGCAGGTTCGTCAGTTGATATCCAAGAGTTTTCCCTCTGTTCGTGTTCAGTGGAAAGGTCAGCCCCCTGAGGCATCGACCTGGGAGTCCAAGTCTGATATGCAGAGCCGTTATCCTCATCTATTTCCTGACTCAGGTACTTCTTTCTTTTGTCCGTTCGAGGGTGAACGATTGTTTTAGAGGTGGAGAATGTGGCGACCCAAAGGGTCATCACCTGTTTTCTCTCTCTTTCTGTGCTTTCAAGGCTTTGGAAACATCATTTTAAGTTGCCTCGATTTACGTGTATAGTCCGAGCGAGTAGCCAGAAAGCTTATATCTGAAAATTTGTGAAAATGCTAAAAATTTGATATTTAAAATGAGTAAAGTTAACTTTAGTCAATATTTTGGGTAAACGGATCCAGACCCGTGATTTGACGATCCCGGAGGGTCCGTAAAAAAATATGGGACTCGGGCGTATGCCCGGAATCAAAATCCGAGGTCCCGAGCCCGAGAAATAATTTTTTAAAAGAAATTGTTTGAAGAAAAACTAGTGATTTTGAGGTTTGATTCATTGATTTTGATGTTATTTTGGCGATTTGATCGCACGGTTTAGTTCGTAGGATGTTGTTGAGTTAGTGTGTGTGCTTGGTTAGGAGCCCCGAGGGCTCGGGAGTGTTTTGAAGGTGTTCTGGGTGGTTTTGAACTTAGAAAAATTGCAGAAAATAGGTTTCAGCTGTTGCAGACAATTTCTTTTTCCTGTTCGCGACGCCTCGTCCGCATTCGCGATGCCTTGAGTTGGTCCTTCATCGTGTTCGCAGTCCCCTCCTTCGCGAACGCATAGGGTTAATTGATCCAGGGAGGACTTGCCCAATTTCCATCTTCGCGTTTGCATGCCATCATTCGCGAACGCGTAGCACATCAACCCCCTTCATCGCGTTCGCGTACATGACCCCGTGACCGCGTAGACCAAAGCCCTGGACCCCAGCTCTTCTCTTCTACGCGTTCGCGATTAGCCTTCCGCGTTCGCAATTCCTTTTCCTGTCTACCCTTCGCAAACGCGATCCCTTTTCCGCAAACGCGAAGGGCAATTTTGCCTAGTGATTTTTTTAAGTCTTCAGAAATAGTAGATACGGGTTTTTTGAAAATTCACACGAGCTCTCTTCTTCCCAAAGCACTTAGGAGTCCATTGAAGCCCCCATTCTTCAATACCACTTGGGTTAGTAAATTCCCACTTATTTTCTTCATGTTCCTTCATTAATTATTGAATTCCGAAGCTTAAATCATGTAATCTAGGGTTGAAATTGGGGAAAATGGGTAGAGTTAGGGCTTTTCAATTTTCTTTGATTTAGACCTCGTTTTGGGGTCAAATTTGAAAACAAATTGTATATTCGGGCTCATGGGGGAATGGGTGATATGAATTTGGTACGAAACTCGTGTTTCAACCATGCGGGCCCGGGGTCAATTTTTGGAATTTTGGGAAGAAATCTTGGAAACCTATATTTAGGCTTTGGGTTTGATTTGTTTAGCCTATATTGATATTATAAAGTCCTTATTGTATAGATTTGATTGAGTTGGAGCCGAATTCGAAAGGGAAGGCGGTCGTTGTGGATTGATTTAGCCGTGGAAGTTGAGGTAAGTGTTTTGTTTAACCCTAGCTTGAGGGATTAGGAGTTGAGTCATGATTGCTACCTGTTTTGTGTGGAGTACGACGTATGGTCATGGTGACGAGTATCCATGCGTCGGTGTCGAGCATGACCGTGAGTCTTAATTTGATAATTGTACACTCTTGCTTGATCCTATGAAAATCTTGACTGAATATTGGTATTATTTATGTTAAGAAGAAGTTGAATAGGATTGGTTATAGCTGACTCTCCCTTGTCGGGATGTTTGACTTGTTGCAATTGTTCCCTTGCCGGGAAAAGTATTGATTTAATTGTTCCCTTGCCGGGAAGAGTATTAAGTTGATTGTTCCCTTGTCGGACTCGTATTGTGTATTGTGTTGAAAGTAAAGGGAACGGGTGGTATGCCTACCATAAGTGATATTGAAATGGGAGCGAGTGGTGCACCTAACACACATGATATATTAAAATGGGAGCGAGTGGTACGCCTACCACACATGATATATTGATATGAGAGCGGGTGGTACGCCTACCACACATGATATATTGATATGGGAGCGGATGGTACGCCTACCACGAGATATTGAGAAATGGGATCGGGTTGCACGCCTGCAACGAGATGAGTTGAATATGAAAGTTTCCTTGTTTATTCATTATTACTAGAAGTTAAATTATAGATGTACTTACCATTATTCCTGATATTTGTTTCTAACTGTTACCCCTGAACCATGCTCCCCTCCCCAGTTCTAAAGTGTTATGTTCTTGCTATTTTCTATTGTACTCGTATATATATATATCTGCATAGGTTTACGTGATATCCAGTCTAGCCTTATCACTACTAAGGCGGGGTTAGGCTAGGCACTTACCACCACATGGGGTCGGTTGTGCTGATGCTACACTCTGTGTATTTTTACACAGGTCCATGTTTCGAGCAGCAGCAACATCAACTTTAGTTCGGGACCATACCTTCAGTCCGGAGAGACCCGAGGTAGCGTTGTAGGCGTCCGTATGCCCGACGTCTCCCTTCTATCCTTACATTGGACTGTCATCTCTTTGTATTCGGGATAAGCAGATTTATGTTTCTTTCAGACCTTGTTTTTAGTATGTTCTTAGATGTTCGTGAGTATGTGACTCTAGTTCTTGGGTAGAGATTATGTTGAAATTCAGTATCTTGTTTAGCTATTTAAATTTAAGACTTTCGCTTATTATTGTTGACTTCTCATTGTTTAAATATTATTGTCAAAGGATTGTTTATTAAAGGAAAAGTAACTAAATTTGGCTTGCTTACCTTCTACGAGTAGGCACCATCACGACTCCTGATGGTAGGAAATCCAGGCCGTGACAAGAACTACCCTGTTCATGATTTGGAGTTAGCTGTCGTAGTTCATGCATTGAAGATTTGGAGGCATTACTGGTATGGCGTATCTTGCAAGGTATTCACTGATCATCGTAGTCTTCAGCATTTGTTCAAGCAAAAGGATCTTAACTTGGGGCAGCGTAGATGGTTAGAGTTGCTTAAGGATTATGACATCACCATATTGTATCATCTGGGAAAGGCCAATGTAGTGGCTGATGCCTTGAGCCGAAAGGCAGTGAGTATGGGGAGTTTGGCGTATATTCCTGTTGGGGAGAGACCCTTTGCAGTTGATGTTCAGGCTTTGGCCAATAATTTTTTGAGATTAGATATTTTGGAGCCCAACCGAGTGTTGGCTTGTGTGGTTTCTCGGTCTTCCTTATATGATCGCATCAGAGACCGCTAGTATGATGACCCGCATTTCCTTGTCCTTAAGGACAGGGTTCAGCATGATGATGCCAGAGACGTGACCATTGGTGTGTATGGTGTGTCGAGGATGCAAGGTCGGATTTGTATGCCCAATGTGGATGGGTTTCGGGAGTTGATATTGGAGGAGGCCCATAGCTCGTGGTACTCCATTCATCTGGGTGCTGTGAAGATGTATCAAGATTTGAAGCAGCACTATTGGTGGAGAAGAATGAAGAAAGATATTATAGGATTTGTGGCTCGGTGCCTCAATTGTCAGCAGGTGAAATATGAGCATCAGAGACCGGGTGGCTTACTCTAGTGGATGATTATTCCCGAGTGGAAGTGGGGGAGAGTCATTATGGATTTTGTGAGTGGTCTTCCTCGGATTTTGAAGAAGTTCGATTTGATTTGGGTGATTGTGGATCGGCTGACCAAGTCCGCGCACTTCATTCCTGTACGTACTACCTATTCTTCGGAGCGGCTGGCAGGGATCTTTATCTGGGAGATTGTTCGATTGCATGGTGTTCCAGTGTCTATTATCTCAGATAGAGGTACTCAGTTTACTTCTCAGTTCTGGAGGACTTTTCAGAGAGAGTTGGGTACACAGGTGGAGTTGAGCACAACATTTCATCCTCAGACGGACGGCCAGTCCGAGCGCACTATCCAGATATTGGAGGATATGTTACGTGCCTGTGTTATTGATTTTGGAGGTTCTTGGGATGCATTTTTGCCGCTTGCAGAGTTTGCCTACAACAATAGTTATCAGTCGAGCATTCAGATGGCTCCGTATGAGGCATTGTATGGGAGGCGGTGTAGATCTCTAGTTGGTTGGTTCGAGCCCGGTGAGGCTAGGCTATTGGGGACAGATTTGGTTCAAGATGCCTTAGAGAAGGTGAAGCTGATTCAGGAGAGGCTTCGTACATCGTAGTCGCGTCAGAAGAGTTATGCGGACCGGAAGGTTCGGGATGTGTCTTATATGGTTGGTGAGAAGGCCTTACTGAAGGTTTCACCCATGAAAGGTATTATGAGGTTTGGAAAGAAAGGGAAGTTGAGTCCGCGGTTCATTGGGCTTTTTGATGTACTTCGTAGGATTGGGGAGGTGGCTTATGAGCTTGCCTTGCCACCGAAATTGTCGAGCATGCATCCAGTTTTTTATGTTTCTATGTTCCGGAAATATATTGGAGACCTGTCCCATGTTTTGGACTTCAGCACGGTTCAATTGGATGATGATTTGACCCATGATGTGGAGCCAGTGGCTATTTTGGGTCGTCAGGTTCGAAAGTTGAGATCAAAGGACATAGCTTCGGTGAAAGTGCAGTATAGAGGTCGGCCCGTGGAGGAGGATACTTGGGAGACTGAGTGGGAGATGCGGAGCAGATACCTTCACCTGTTTGAGACTTCAGGTATGTTTCTTGACCCGCTCGATGACGAGCGTTTGTTTTAGTTAGGGAGGATGTGATGACCCGACCCGTCATCTCATGTGTTACCGCTCCATTTCCCCCATTTTCTGCTTCTTTATGCTTCATTTTCAGTGTCTTGTGTGATCGAGTTGGTTTGGATTGATTTTAGAATGAAATGAGACACTTAGTCTCTTTAAGGAAGGCTTAGTTTGGAAAAGTCAACCAGATGTTGACTTATGTGTTAGAGGGCTCGGATATGAATTCCGATGATTCGGTTAGCGTCGGGCATGATTTGTGACTTAGGAGTGTGATCGGAAGTGATTTTGGAGGTCCGATGTAGAATTAGGCTGGAATTGGTGAAGTTAGTATTTTGGCTAATTTCGGTTGATAGGTGAGATTTTTATTCGAGTGTCGGAATGGAATTCTGAGAGTTTCAGTAGCTTTGTTAGGTGATTTGGGATGTGTGTGCAAAATTTCAGGTCATTCGGAAGTTTTTTGGTTAGGTTTTTGATCGAATGCGTGTTTCTGAAGTTTTTGAAGAACTTAGGCTTGAATTCGATGAGAATTGATGGTTTTAGTGTTGTTTGAGGTGTTTTGATGATTGGAACAAGTTTGAATGATGTTTAGGATGTATTGGTGCTTTTGGTTGAGGTCCTGGGGGCCGCGGGGTGATTTCGGATAGTTAACGGGAAGTTTAGAACTTGGAAAATGTTGCAGAAATTTCAGATCAGGTGTTGCAGGTTTTAAGCCTTCGCGTTCGCGAAGGTTGGGTCACGTTCGCGGAGAGGAAATTGGAAGGGTAGGAAGGTTACTCTTCGCGTTCACGTTAAGGGGTTCACGTTCGCATTGAAGAAATTTGGGTCCCTGAGTCTTTGTGCATCGCGTTCGCGTCTAGAGCATCGCATTCGCGTGATGAGAGTCGCGTTCGTGTAGGGTTCAGAGGCCCAGAGCTTCGCGTTCGCATGAGGGACACCATGTTTGCGAAGGGTAAAATTGGTCAGTGGAATTTTTGTGCATCGCGAACGTGAGAAGGCCCTTGCGTTCGCATAGAGGGAATTGTCAGCTGGACAGAAGGGTTTTAAAATATTTTGTTCCGCGAGCCTAAGTTATTTCCCACCATTGTTGAGCATTTTGAGAGCTATTTGGGAGAAATTCAAGAGGGTTTCAAAAAGGATTGATTGGAGGTAAGTTCTATGAACTAAAAACGTGATTTCATTATAGAATTAACTTAGAAATTCATGAAAATATAGCAAAAAGGGGAAGAACTAGGGCTTGGAAATTCTGAGATTTTAAATTGGGATTTGATGGGACATTTGAGCGCAAATTTGAGAGTTCTTGATACTAACACGTTCTAACAAATTTTTATTTCCATTTTCCTTAACAATTCAGAAAAACAATTTATTTTAAAAATTCATTTCTTGGGATCGGGACCTCAGATTTTGATTCCGGCATAGGCCCGAGTCCCATATTTTTCTATGGACCCTCCGGGACTGTCAAATCACGGGTCCGGGTCCGGGTCCGTTTACCCAAAATGTTGACCAAAGTCAACTTTACTTATATTAAATATAAAATTTTTAGCATTTTCAAAAAATTTCACATATAAGCTTTCCGACTACTCGCTCGGACTGCACACGCAAATCGAGACAACTAAAAATGAGGTTTCCAAGGCCTCAGAAGCATGGAAAGAGATAGAAAACAGGTGATGACCCTTTGGGTCGTCACAGTTCTTCTCGTAGGGCTTTAGCTGACGAGAAGCATAAGCAATCACTCTACCCTCCTGCATCATTACACAGTCAATACCAATTCTCGAAGCATCACAATACACTGTATAAGAACCTGAAGCTGATGGCAAAACCAATACCAGAGCTGTGGTCAAAGCTGTCTTGAGATTCTGAAAGCTCTCCTCGCACTCGTCCGACCATACAAATGGAACCCCCTTCTGAGTCAACTTGGTCAAGGGCGATGCTATAGAGGAAAATCCCTGGACAAACCGGTGATAATAACCTTCCAAACCAAGGAAACTATGAATCTCTATGGCTGAGGACGGTCTAGGCCAACTCTGAACCGCCTCTATCTTCTTCGGATCGACCTGAATACCCTCGCTGGACACCACGTGTCCCAAGAAAGCCATTGAGCCGAGCCAAAACTCACACTTGGAGAACTTTGCATATAGTTTCTCCTCCCTCAACCTCTGCAATACAACTCCCAAATGCTCCGCGTGCTCCTCCTGACTATGTAAATACACCAGAATATCATCAATGAAAACAATAATGAACGAATCCAGATAAGGCCAAAATACACTGTTCATCAAATGCATGAATGCCGCTGGGGCATTGGTCAGCCCGAAAGACACAACAAGAAACTCATAGTGCCCACATCTAGTCCTGAAAGTAGTCTTAAGAAAATTTGAATCCCTGATCTTCAACTGGTGATAGCCTGAATGGAAATCAATCTTGGAGAACACCTTCGCTCCCTCAAAATTGTCGAATAGATCATCAATACGAGGCAAAGGGTACTTGTTCTTCACTATTACCTTATTCAATTGTGTGTAGTCAACACACATCCTCATTGTGCCATACTTTTTCTTCACAAACAGATCCGGCGCACCTCACGGTGACACACTAGGCCAGATGAACCCCTTATCTAGGAGTTCCTGAAGCTGATCGTTCAACTCTTTCAATTTTGCTGGTACCATATGATATGACGGAATGGAAATGGGCTGAGTACGCGGCACCAGGTCAATACCAAAATCAATATCCTTGTCCGGTAGCATGCCCGACAGGTTTGCAGGAAATACATCGGGAAACTCCCTCACAACCGGAACAGAATCAATGCTAGGAGTCTCGGCTCCAACATCCCTCACAAATGCCAAATATGAAAGACAACCCTTCCCAACCATACGTTGGGCCTTTAAGAAAGAAATCACTCTACTAGGAACATAATCAGTCACACCACGCCACTCGATCCTCGATACACCCGGTATAGCCAAAGTTACTGTCATGGCATGATAGTTTAGAATAACATGACACGGAGATAACAAATCCCTGCCCAAAATAACATCAAAGTCCACCATGCTCAATAGCAATAGATCAACTCGGGTCTCCAGACCCCCAATAGTGACAACACATGACCGGTACACATGGTCTACAATAATAGTATCGCCCACCGGGGTAGATACATAAATGGGTAAGGCAAGACACCCTCGGGACGTACCAAAATGATGAGCAAAATATGAGGACACATAAGAATAGGTGGAACCGGGATCAAATAGGATAGAGGCATCTCGGTGGCAGACTGAAATAATACATGTGATGATAGTAACTGAAGCAATAGCATTTGTCCTGCGTGGAATAGCATAAAAATGGGCCTGGCCACCGCCTGATCGACCTCCCCCTCTGGGACGACCCTTAGATGGCTGGGCGGGTACTAAAAAAATTGGATCAGAAGATGGGGGCTGACCCTTCTGCTGAGATAAGCTAGCAGTACGACGAGGACACTGCCTCCACACATGTCCAAACTCTCCACACTCAAAACAACTCCCAGGTGCTGGAGAATGGGACTGAAGGGAGCCCCTCGCACCGGAGTGACTAACTGACATACTCGGCCTGGAAGAACCCTGAACATACGGGGCACGAGATGAACTTTGAGCTGGAAGGGCACTGAGTGAAGGCTGACCCTGCTGAGAACCATGATAACCAGGTTTTGAAGATGCCCCACGATACTCTGGACGGGCCGACTGAGCGGGCCTGAAAGAACGACCTCTATCATGCTAGAACTGGCCCCTAGACGGAGCACCACTGAAACTTCCAGAACCTCGAGACCTCTTGTCCTCCCTATCCTCTCTATCCTGTCGGTGAGCCGTCTCAATCTCACGAGCGATATCAACCACATCCTCAAATGAAATACCCAAAACTCTCTCTCTCTAGTTATCAGAACACAGAGATGGTAATTAAGGCCATCCAAAAACCTTTTGATCCTCTCACGATCTATCGAGACCATCCAGGTGGCATTGCAAGCTAACTCAGAATACCTTGCCTCATACTGAGACACAGTCATATCTCCCTACCGTAGCCACTCAAACTGCCTACGCAGCTCGTCCCTACGGGACTGCGGTACATACTTCTCCAAGAAGAGAGTGGAGAACTCCTACCAAGTCAAAGGCACTGTACCAACCGGCCTACGCCTCTCATACGCCTCCCACCAAGTGAAGGTAGCCCCGGTAAACTACAAGGTGGTAAAGGCCACACCGCTCGACTCCGAAATCCTTGCTTTACGGAGCATACGCTGACACTTGTCAAGAAAACCCTGGGCATCCTCTCCCTCAGCACCACTGAATGGCGGAGGCTGGAGCCTACCAAACCTCTCGAGATGAAGCTGCTCATCGTCTGGCATAGCTGGAACAATGAACTCCTAAACTAGTGCAACCAGCTGAGCTAGAGGTGCTCCCGGCGTCTGCAATCCCTGCATTACCTACTCAGGTGTGCGAGCAGTGGGGGTCTGATTGCCTCCCCCGGCCTGTGAAGTAGCTGCTGCGGTAGTGGCTGAAATTGCCTGAGCCAGGCCAGTGTAAACCGATAAAATCTGAGCTAGGGCCTCCCGAAGACCCGAAATCACGATGGGCACAACTAGTGCTGGAACTGGTGCTGCTGGAGCCTGATCCGGAGCTGGGGAAACTGGTAGATCAATAGGTGCTGCCCTCGCCACTCTGCCTCTGCCATGACCACAACCACGACTGCGTCCACAGCCTCTGGTGGCCTCAGTGGGTGGCACTGGTGGTCGTCCACCTCGTCTAGTGGCGCGAGTCCTCGCCATCTGCGAGAGAATACAATACAGAAGTTTAGTTCTTGGATCAACAAAGTCGTACGACAAGAATTTCAAAAATATGAAGCTTTTCCTAAAGGTTCTGCAGCCTCTCGAGGATAAATACAGACATCTCCGTAACGATCCACGAGCCTCTACTAAACCTGCTCATGACTCGCGAGACCAATGTAACCTAGGCTCTGACACCGACTTGTCACGACCCAATTCCCGAACCCGGTCGTGATGGCGTCTGTCCTGAAGACAAGGCTATCCAAATAAAAATGAAATACCTCTTTTAACAATTAATTAACATAAGCAAATATAAAATATGATTAAGAAAGCCATAATTGCGGAAAACAATGATCATAACAAAGGAAAACCATCCCGACACAGTCCAAATCGGGGTGTCACAAGTCATGAGCTACTACAGAGTCTGCTATGAGTCTACAAAGTATGAAGTTTCACAGAATAGTCTGAAGAAAACATAAATGATAAAGGATAGGGGAGGCACGGGACTGCGGACGTCAACAGCTACCTCGTAACTCCAAATCATTGCATGGTATGGAAAGGATCAACGCTCAGGAGCGGACTCTGCTATGCCTGAATCTGCACACATGATGTAGGGAGTAATATGAGTACTCCGACCCAGTGAGTAATAATTAAAAATAATGACTGAAAGCATGAAAACACATAAAGTCACAAATTAATTCTATATCAAGTAGTAAATCACTTAAAGTAGTAAAACCGTGAAGAATAAAATGAAATCTCCTTTTAAAAACAACAGGTAAATCATGTAAAACAACAGGTAAATAGCAAGTAGAAATCTGCCACTCGGGCCCAGTATCAATCGAGCAGGACAGTATCAGCCCTTGGGCTCAGTATCAGTCACTCAGCGTAGTATCAGCCCCTCGGGCTCACTCTCAGATCATATGGGTACCCGCGCTCACTGTGGGTATGCAAACAATGGAGAGGGCCCTTACGACCCAAGCGCTATATCAAGCCACCTCGTGGCATCATCACTCGGCACTCGGCCTCACATCACTCGGCCTCTAATCACTCAAGCCACCTCGTGGCATATAAAGTATCTCACAATCACTCAGCATATGCACACATATGGCCCTCGGCCTCACTCAGTTCAGAAATTATCACAAGCCCCTCAGGCATCAGTAAAAATGTACTGCTCAGCCCAAACAACATTGGAAATATCATTTAAGTCTCAAATTCGAGTAAAAGTGGCTGAGTTTGTAAAACATTAGTAATCAATTGGACTGAGTTCAAGTAATTATGTCAAAATAGTGAGGAAGCAGTGATAAAAGTTCACGAAGGATTCAAGTAGTTGGCATGAAGCCCAAATATGGCAATAAGCCCAAATCATGATGATAACAAACAAGTCTTAGTCAAATATGCGGTAAAAACATCAATCGGGACGGACCAAGTCACAATCCCCAATAGTAAACAACCCCGCGCTCGTCATTAAGTGTGTCTTTCACCTCAATATAGCACTAAGTTTTGCAATCCGGGGTTTCAAACCCTCATGACATCATTTACAATCATTACTCACCTCAAGACGGCCAAAACTCTAGCTCGCTATGCCCTTGCCTCTCAAATTGGCCCCCTCGCGCGTCGAATCTGACCAAAACCACAACAAATACGTCATAATAGGCTAAGAGAAAAAAACCCAATAAAAAATAATCGAAAAACATAAAAAATCCCGAAATTTGCAAAACCCGAGCCCGGGCCCACTTCTCGAAACTCAAAAATTTTCACATCAACGGATTCCTTATCTCGCCACGAGTCTATACATATCAAGAACTCTCAAATCCGAGCTCAAATGTCCTATCAAATCCCAATTTAAAATCTCCAATTTCCAAGCCCTAGTTCTTCCCCTTTTTGCTAAATTTTCATGAATTTCTAAGTTAATTCTACAATGAAATCACGTTTTTAGTTCATAGAACATACCTCCAATCAATCCTCTTTGAAATCCTCTTCAATTTCTCTCAAATATCTCTCAAAGTGCTCAACAATGGTGGAAAATAACTTAGGCTCACGGAACAAAATATTTTAAAAACCCTTCTGCCCAGCTGACAATTCCTTCTATGCGAACGCGAGGGCCTTCTCGTGTTCGCGATGTACAAAAATTCCACTGACCAATTTTACCCTTCAGTGTCCGTCATGCGAACGCGAAGCTCTGGACCTCTGACCCCTACGCAAACGCGACTCTCATCACGCGAACGCGATGCCTACTCCACAAACCCTCCGCGAACGCGATGCTCTAGACGCGAACGCGAAGTACAAAGACACAGGGAACCAGCTTTCTTCAACGCGAACGCGAACCCCTTAACGTGAATGCGAAGAGTAACCTTCCTACCATTCTAATTTCCTCTCCACGAACGCGAAGACGTAAAACCTGTAACACCTGATCTAAAATTTCCGCAACATTTTCCAAGTTCTAAACTTCCCGTTAGCTATCCGAAATCACCCCGAGGCCCCCGGGACCTCAACCAAAAGCACCAACACATCCTAAAATATCATTCAAACTTGTTCCAATCATCAAAATACCTCAAACAACACTAAAACCATCAATTCTCATCGAATTCAAGCCTAAGTTCTTTAAAAACTTCAGAAACACGCATTCGATCAAAATCCTAACCAAAACACTTCTGAATGACCTGAAATTTTGCACACATATTCCAAATTACCTAACGAAGCTACTGCAACTCTCGAAATTCTATTCCGACCCTCGGATCAAAATCTCACCTATCAACCGGAATTCGCCAAAATACTAACTTCGCCAATTCAAGCCTAATTCTACACCGGACCTCCAAAAGCACTTCCGATCACACTCCTAAGTCATAAATTATCCCCCGAAGCTAACCGAATCATCCGAATTCATATCTGAGCCCTCTAACACATAAGTCAACATTCGGTTGACTTTTCTAAACTAAGCCTTCCTTAAAGAGATTAAGTGTCTCATTTCCTTTTAAAATTAATCCAAACCAACTCGATCACAAAAGACACTGATAATAAAGCATAAAGAAGCAGAAAATGGGGAAAACAGAGCGGTAACACATGAGATGACGGTTCAGGTCATCACACCGCTCTCATTTCATCAAATCTCGTGGTAGGCGTACCACCCGCTCCCATTTTATTATAACTCGTGGTAGGCATACCGCCCGCTCCTATTTCACAATAACGTGTGGTAGGCGTACCACCCGCTCCCATTTCATTATAACTTGTGGTAGGTGTACCACCCGCTCCTATTTCATTATAACTTGTGGTAGGCAAACCACCCGCTTCAATTACGAGCCAACACAAAATCACAATAAAATCCCGGCAAGGGAACAAAGCAATATAATAACTTCCCGTCAAGGTAACAACAATATCTAAACAAATGTCCCGGCAAGGGAGAATCAGCTATAACCAATCCTAACTCAACTTCTACTCAGCTAAATAAATACCAATACTCAGTCATCAATAGATTCCACGAAAATAGCTAAATCCTTGCTCAATATCGAGAAATCATCAATTAAAGTATCCGTAGAATCACTTAAGAACACAACAAATATCAATTTAAGACTCACGGTCACGCTTGAAACCAACTTATAGATACTCGTCACTTTGCCTATACATCGTACTCAACAAGAAGCAATTAGAAAATAGGACGCAACTCCTAATACCTCAAGCTAAGGTTAGACCAGACACTGACCTTAAACTTTCACATCCAACTCAATCCTCAAAAACTGCATTTCCTTTCGAACTTGGCTCCAACACAATCGTATCTATGCATAATCGATTTAATAGCATCAATAAATACTAAACAATCCAATTCCAATACTTAATTATAGCTTTTTAATCATTCTTCTCTAAAACCCAAAAATCGACCCCGGGCCCGCTTGGTCAAAATACGAGGTTCGGACCAAATCAAATCACCCATTCACCCACGAGCCCAAATATATAATTATTTCCAGAATTCAACCTTAAAACGAGGTCTAAATAACCATTAAACAAAAAGCCCTAACTCAACCCAAATTCCTAATTTTCTACCCGTACTCACATGATTTAGGCCTAAAAATCTAATGGATGTTAATGGAAAATGAAGAAAATGAGTCTAAGATCCTATAAACTTGTGGTGAAATCCTCTTTCAAAAATCGCCCAATTTGGAGTTAGGATGAAGAAGTTATGAAATTTTGAAATAATCCCGAAATGGCTAATGTTTAAGTGCTGGGCGATAGTGTTCATCGCGTTCGCGTGAACACTGTCGCTATAGCGAAGGGCTGCAAGTAAATGGACTTACACAATCGCGAGTCCTTCCACACGTTCGCGAAGGGTTGACCCCCTTGACATTCGCATTTGCGGACGAGCTTACGCGTTCGCGTAGAAGAACGACCAAATCCCAGCACCCCTTCAATTAACTCTACGCGTTCGCATCACACAGGTCGCGTTCATGATGATCAATCCCCTAAATATCCGCGTTCATGACTGTGGCTTCCTGTTCGCGATGAACAAATCCACCCCTATCCCCATTTACCTTAGCCGATCGTGAGAGTAACTACACGATCGCGATGAACAACAGGCCTGAGCACCTGTAGCAGAAATTCTGCAACTTTTTCTTAAGTTCAAAACTCCCTGAATCATATCTGAAACACAACCGAGCCCTCGGGGCTCCTAACCAAACACACGTACTAACTCAATAACATCATACGAACTTTTTCGTACGATCTAATCGCCAAAATAACCTCAATAACAACAAATCAAACCTCAAAAGCAAAGAGTTTTTCCCAAACTTCATAAAACATGAACTTTAACCATTTAAGTCCGAATCACGTCAAATGATATCCGTTTTTAACCAAATTTTACAGAAATAACATAAACCATATATAAGACCTGTATCGGGCGCCGGAACCAAAATACGGGCCTGATACCATCGTGTTCTAATCAGATTTCATTTTAAATTTCCTTAAACAATTTCAGAAAATAATTTCCTTTAAAAATTTATTTCTCGGACTTGGGGCCTCGGAATTCGATTCCGGGCATACGCCCATATCCCATATTTTTCTACGGACCCTCTGGGACCATCAAATCACGGGTTCGGGATCGTTTACCTAAAATATTGACCGAAGTCAAATTAACTTATTTTATAATCAAAATTTATCAGTTTACACAGATTTTCATATTTAAGCTTTCCGGCTACGCGCCCGGAATGCGAATGCAAATCGAGGTGACTCTAAATGAGGTTTTCAAGGCCTCGGAGACATAGAATTTAATTTAAAACAAGTGATGACCGTTTGGGTCATCACAACGACACAGCAAGGAGAATGAAGCAGAGAAGGAGCTCGTTCAAAAATAACAGATAAGAAAAACCCTAGTCAAATTGGTTAATAGAGAGTGCGCTAAAAATTCGAGAAAAGTTATTAAAAAGGAAAAAGTTTGCCGCGTTTAATTTTGGCAGAAAACTGGAAAGTTTTAGGGCACAACCCACAACCCACGAACCTTCTTGGTAAAATATTATGTATTGCCAACAAAAAGATTTTGTTGTTGCAAATTCTGTTTATATTTTAAGTTTATTATGTTAAAAGTTCTATTTTTTGCAACAACTAAAATCAGTTGTTGCCATTTATTAAATTCGGCAACAATACCATAATTGTTGCTAGAATATTTTAAAATTTTAAATTTTATTATCTGAACCGTGAAATATGGCAACAAAATTAATACTTCCTCCGGTCCAAAATAAGTGATTTTTTGGGTGTTTTCGCACAGATTAAGAAATACACCTTTTAGCATTAATTAGCAATAGAATTGACCATATTAACCTTTACTATCTCACATAAACACTCCTCATACATATTCCAACTCTATTTACTCCATGGACAATGTAAGAAAAAAATAATTAATTTATTCTTGAAATCTGAAAAAATCACTTATTTTGGACCACAAGAAAAAGGCCAAAAAATCACTTATTTTGAACCGGAGGGAGTACGTTTGTCAACAATAAAAATTTGTTGCCATAAAGTTTATTCTATAGCAAAAAATTAGTGGAATTGTTGACATTTATCTATTTTTGCCAATAATATTTCAGTTGTTGCTAAAACATTGTTGCAAATTCCATACTTTCCTGTAGTTATCTGCCATACGAAATTTACTCTTTTTAACTGCTTCACCGAATTCTTCTTCATTACATTGTACCTAAGTTAAAGTTTTCAACTCCTCGATCTAGTCTGCTCAATAATATTCCACGTAGTCCTATTGTATAAAAGTCGCAATCACAATTAATTTTGCACTAAATAAATCTCATTACTTCTCTTTCTTCTAACTTACTAGTAATATAAATCTTGGCCAACTTAAGCTCTTTCCTCCCACTCCAAGCTTACTTTCTTCCCCTCAATTCTCACTCTTTACATTGGCTACAAATCTTGATCTACTATTAGGTGAATTGTCTACTCTTCTCATCAAGGTAATTTTATCTTCTTGACATGGTCACACCTCTTTTATTATTTATTTATTCATTCATTCTTAGTTTTGGTTCTCTTTTCTCATATCTATTTAGGTTGATTCTTTTATTATGGGATCTTTACAAAAATAACTCATGACCAGATTCAGCTATTTTACTTTTCAAGCTGATATACATAGATTATATACTATCTATACACGATTATATGCATATTTCCATAAATTATACATATATTTTACATCTTTCAGCTATTTTAAGTTCAAGCGGTTATTTATTTCTTTTTATAATATTTTTTTATGATATATATGAATATAGGATTTTGTGTTCAGTATCAAGAAAATAAAATGAACTATAACAACGAGAGGCATGCAATGCTTGACTTGAGGCTGAACTTGTCACCACCAAGGGCAATTTTTCCAAGAGGATTTTCACCTTCCCCAAGCAGATCATCATCATCTTCTTCTTCTTCAATGGAGAGACCATCACCAGCTGCCAGCTCCTGTGTTTCTCGAGAATCGAGCCCCGATGATCAATTTATCGGTTACCCTAGCAGCCCAGAAACAACTTCAATGTTGCTTGTGGGATGCCCTAGATGTTTAATGTATGTTATGTTATCAGTGCATGAGCCAAAATGCCCTAAATGCAAGAGTACTGTTTTGCTTGATTTTTTCCATGAGGAAAGAATCAAGAACTCCAAGTGATGAACACAAGAAACAATCATATTTTCTTTGCTTTAAGTTTTTTTACTTAATTTAGGTTTTGGTCTTGATTGTCTTGATATCATTATTATTATTATTATTATTTTTTTTTTTTTTGGGTTTTGATTGTGTGGAATTTCGTATTAGTTTTTGTAGCCAATTGAGACCTGCTATATATATGGTTGGTCCTTCATATTAACAATTTGATGTTAGCAGCTCATATATGTAGTTTCTATCTTTACTAAATGCATCCATTTTTTGTTGCAACAACCCTCGTTATTACCTTCATTAATTACACAAACTTCAAACGTTTGGAGTTCATTATATATTATTTTTGTAAGATGCTTCAAATGTTCTCAATTAAGCCATTTTTAAGCACTATTCCCACGCACTCTCCACTTTCAAAACTACTAGAAGTACTACCTAATTAAAGGTCCATATTTTAAGTCTTTTATGATTTTTGTAAACACATAGAAAAATTAAAGATATTTAATAGGCTTCATTAATTACTCCAGTTGTTTCATATTATCTGTGGTGTTTTTCTTTTACATGCCCCTTAAGCAAAATTAATTAAGAAAGAATTACACTATTTTATCATTATTCATGTCTTAAGATAAAAATCTTTGTTTATTGATTATTTATTCTATTTATGTATTATCTCTATCTTCAAGAACAATTATTACTAAGGATAAAATAGTCAATTTTGTCTTGAACTTTTAAAATGACAAATAATTTGAGACAATTATTTTTAGTAACCACGACTAATAATATGAAACAGGGGAGTATAATGAGTTTTATATGTCTAAATTTCTCTTTATCTCTCCAACATTTAACTTAATTAATGTTTCACTATTTAGAACAATAAGAACGGATTTGAGCCATTTGGCCCAAAAGAAAAAACAGAAGCAATATGTGACTTCTAATTATTTTTCTAAAACATCATATCTTTTGAAAATATTACTATATTAAAATGACTAATCTATATCTCTATTATATTAAAAGCATGAATGCCTTAACGAAATACTGTTTGCCTTTTTACCCTTAAAATAGAATCCACACTTGATAGAATAGTCATTTTATTAATTTTCTAATATTTAAGATTTTAAAATTAACTAACTTTATTTATTATAGTAGGAAATCTCAATGTTTAGGATATTTAAATCATCTAAAATTTTCCTTTTATAATTCAAAGTCGTAATATTTAGGACCAAATATAACAACTAATATTGACGTTGAACTACGTTTTAGGAATTCAAATCTTCAATATCTTAATATCTAACCACTAAACACTATATTTGTATTCAAGACATTAAAGTCAAAAAATGAAGAACTGCTATTACTTTTTAATTTGTAGAAAAGAAATATTATTATTGGTTCTTCCATTTATTTTTTTATCCAGTACTATTGATTATTCTAAAAGTAAAGTTAGACGGGGAATTAGAGTTTAAATAAGTCAATATACAATTAATATGAAAAATTAATTTTTACTCCCTCGGTCTCAAATTATTTATCGTAATGTCTAAAAATAGATATTTCAATTATTTATTATTTTAGAAGTTCAAGATAAATTAATTATCTTTTTTCATTTTATCATTAGCAGTAATTATTCTTGAAGATAGAGATGACATAAAAATAAAGCAAATTTTCAACGAAGAGAGATTATATTAAAGACATAAATAAGGGTAAATAGTTAAATTTTCATTCTAATTAATATTTTCTTTAAAGACGTGTCAAAAAGAAATACGATAAATAATTTAAGGCGAAGGAAATAGTGATTAGTAATCAAGACTCAAGAATTAGCAATCAAGACTCTCGAGCCTTCAAATAGGTAGAGATATGTTAAATTATTAGTGTTATGAAACATTTAGTTTAACAACAGAGACGCAACTCCAACCATATAAATAGCTGGTCAATGTCAAACTGTCAAAGATCTCATCAATTCGTAAATGTTACAATTACAGATTATTAGAACAAAAGTTGCAGTAATCAATAAAGTCACAAAGTTTACTAGCAAAATTAATAAAGTTTTCGTTGGTGGAATTGTATTTTCTAAAAGTTGAAGGCAACAAATTTTATTGTATTTGTCCTAAAAAAAATAGAAAAGAAATTTTTTTAACTCACAATATTAAAACTCTGTATTAAAATTATTCAAAATCGCAAGTCAATCTATATTTTTTTAAATACAAGAGGAGTAAAAACAAATAACATAGGACCTTTGATTAATATTAATTACTATGTATATATTGTTTTCGCCAACAACTAAAGAATATACATGAATCTATTTATCTATCTATCTATATATTTATTATCCATTTTAGTAAGAAAAATGACTTATGCAAATTGAAATAGAGGAAAAAATGTTTCTATAAATTTTTAAAATTTTAACATTTATTGAAATATACACGTGCAAAGCGTGTACCCTAAACTTAGTATTTGAAACCCATGTAATTCCAGAAAAAAGAACCTGTACGTGTGACTCATGCAAATTAGTGAGATTGACAGCTGTCCTTTTATAGTAAGTACTAAAACAGTGTACAATGTTTCCGATGATTTTTTAGTTATGAATAATGTTTACGCTGACAATGTCATTATCTAGTAATGAATTTGTATTTTTCGAAAGTAATACTCTATTTGTTCTTTTTTACTTGTCCAGTTCGCATTTTGTACTCTCCTAAAAAATTTTGACTAAATATTTATCCTTATTAATGGTATTTGGAAATTTAAATTTGACTATCAGTACTTGAATTAGTTCGGAAAAATAATAACTTAATAATAAGGGTAAATTGAAAAAAAAATAATTCTCTTTTGATTTGTTAAAGTGAACAAGTAAAAGCTTGTTCACGAAGTTAAAATGTTGTGAAAAAATCACATGCATGTTTCATGTTTTAAAAGCCACAGAACTTTTTTTTCCTGATAATTCTAGTGTCCGGACAAGTTTATATGTACCTCGGCTAATTACATGAAATATTTATTAACTTAATTAGCACAAGTACTAGTGACCCTGTTCCCTGAAAAACTTGAATATATGAAAAGAAATTACCTTGTTTTTTTGCGTTCACTGAGATTTGAACCTAAAATTAGGGGTGCTTATCGGACGGATCCAGGTGATAATTACGTTTAACGATTCAACTTATCGGTTATCGGATTATAAATATAGTAATTTGCTAACTATCCAATAAGACAACCGACAGATTGATATCGAATTAACGATTATATGGCGGTTATCAGCGGTTTCTCGGCTAAACCAAATAGAAATTTTTTGAACATCAATACCAAACAGCTAAATGCTGTCACGACCCTAAACCCGGACCCCGGTCGTGATAGCGCATCTTGTGAAGACATGACCAGCCAATTAAACCCAATTCACCGTTTTAAACGGTTAGGTAGTAATAAACAGACGAAACATGAGCACTTAAGCCAAAGTCTAAACAATATATAGTATAATATGTGGAATACATCCCAAACACAGCCCGATACCGGGGTGTCACAAGTCACGAGCATCTATTAGGGTCTAAAATAAAAACGAAATTCTGAAAAATATACTAAATATAGTCTAATGACATCAAGAGGAATAAATCAATGCAGCGGACGTCGGGTAGCTACCTCGCTAAAACTCCAATGACCCTGCCTCTGCTTAGCTAATACCCGCTATCGGGTGTAGAAATACCTGAATCTGCACACAAGGTGCAGGGAGTAAAGTGAGTACTTCCAACTCAGTAAGTAATAATCATAACTAATGACTGAGTGATAAGAAATCACGAAAAATGCATCGATATGCTGTATAGAAGTAGTACAAAACCAGTAAGAAAGCAATGAAGCTGTGAAAACTCGTAAAGCATCTTAGCTCACTTTAAACTTCTTTAAAAATAACTTTTTCAACAGTTGCGCAAATGAATGCAAGGCAATTAGTGCAGATAGGCACAGAAAATCCGCCCATCGAGCACAAATATGCATTTAAACAGGTAAATGACAGACAAGTAAGAAAGATAAACACATAAGGTTCGCCCCTCGGGCAATATCTCAGAATAATACCAGCCTCTCAAGCAATCACAAAGAATAGTACCAGCCCCTCGGACAATCGCGTAGAAACAATACCAGCCCCTCGGGCTATATCTCATATCAAAATGGGTAGCTGCGCTCATTAGGGGTGTCCAGACTCCTTGAGGGGTCCCTTACGGCCCAAGCGCAATATCAAGCCATCTCATGGCATCATAAACATGCTCTCAGCCTTATATCAATATCAAGCCACCTCGTGGCACACAATCTCAGGCCCTCGGCCTCATAATCATAGTCAGTGTATCACCGCTACGGCGTGCAACCCGACCCAAAAGTATCCTCACGCACAGGCCCTCGGCCTTACTCAATCAAAAATCACATAAGCCACTCGGGCCACAGTAAAACATGATGCTCAGCCCAAAAATATCTTTAAAATATCATTTCAAGTATTAAAGCAAAGTAAATATGGCTGAGTTTTGAAACCAGTAAAATATAGCATGACTGAATACAAGTTTAAAGTCAAACAGTGAGAAAATATCAATAAAATCCCCGAATGGTTCAAATAGTTGGCACGAGGCGTAAATATGGCATTCAACCCCAAACATGATGTGACGACCCAAAGGGTCATCACCTGTTTCCTCATTCGTTCCGTGCTTCCGAGGCCTTGAAAACCTCACTTTTACTTGCCTCGATTTGCGTGCGCAGTCCGGGCGCGTAGCCGAAAAGCTTTTATGTTGAAATATGTGAAATCTGTGAAAAATTTGAAGAATTTTGATATTAATATGATTAAAGTTGACTTTGGTCAACGTTTTGGAAAAACGGACCCGGACCCGTGATGTGACAGTCCCGGAGGGTCCGTAGAAAATTATGGGACTCGGGCATATTCCCCGAATTGAAATCCGAGGTCCCGAGCCAGAGAAATAAATTTTTGAAAGAAATTGTTTTTTTTGAAAATGATATGAAAATTCGAAATGAAAATGAGTTAGAAAACATTGGTATCGGGCCCGTATTTTGGTTCTGACGCCCGGTACAAGTCTTAAATATGTGTTAAGCGCTTTCTGTGAAGTTTGGTCGAAATCGGACGTCATTTGACGTGTTTCAGACCTAAATATCAAAATTTTGAAGTTTGATGAAAAAGTGATGATTTTGAGGTTTGATTCCTCGTTTATGATGTTATTTTGGCGGTTTGATCGCACGGATAAGTTCGTAGGATGTTGTTGTGTTAGTGTGTGTGATTGGTTGGGAGCCCCGAGGGCTCGGGAGTGTTTTCGGAGGTGTTCGGTGTGGTTTTGGACTTAGGAGAAGTAGCAAATTTTCTGTAATTTTTGCACAGTTCTTGGCTTCTTCGCGTTCGCGGCCTCCAGCTCGCATTCGCGTACCTGTAGGCTCCACTTGTTCGCGTTCGCGTAGTAGTCCCTCGCGTTCGCGTAGTTCAACCTCCCCCTTCACTGCGTTCGCGAGTCCCCTATCACGTTCGCGTATAACCAAAACCCGGACCCCAGTCATTCTTCTACGCGTTCGCGATGCCTTGACCCATTTTTCCCTTCGCGAATGCGGCCCCTTTCCCGCGCGAAGGACAATTTTGCCCAGCGAATTTTTAAATTCAAAATAGTAGCCATTACGGGATTATTCCCATTTTTCATAAACCTTGTCTTCTCCACAGCATATAGGCGATTCTTAGAGCTATTCTTCACCAAAACTTCATAGGTAAGTGTTCCTAATTTCATTCCCTCTTAATTTCTTCAACTAATCACTAAATTCCTAGCCCAAAATTATGAAATCAAAGTAGAAATTAGGGGTTTTGGGTAGAGTTAGGGTTTTGGGGGTTTTGGGTGATTCAACCTCAATTTGGGGTCGAATCTTAAAATAAATTATATATTTGAACTCGTGGAGTTATGGGTGACTAGGTTTTGGTCTGAGCCTCGTGTTTGGACCATGTGGGCTTGGTGTCGAATTTTGGTATTTTTAGAAGAATGTTAGGAAACTTATTTCTAGGATATGAGATTATGTTGTTGAGTCTTTATTGATATTATTGAATTAATTATGCCTAGATACTATTGTTTTGGAGTCGGATTGTAGAGGAAAGGCGGTATTTGAGGATTGATTGCTATTCTTTGGACCGAGGTAAGTGTTTAATCTAACTTTGGCTTGAGAGAATAGGATTAGAGTATTAGTAATTGCTAATTGCCAAATGATCGAGTACGGTATATAGGCATGGTGACGAGTATCTATACACTGCTGTTTAGCATGACCGTGGATCTTTGTTTGTACTTGTTTTGGTATATTTTGGGACTCTTCCAAGCTAATTAATGATTTCTACATAATGTTAAGAGTATGAGGATTAATTATAAATTGTGAATTCTTTGGAACGTTGGCTCGAACGATAAAAATACTATTGAGTAAGAAATGAAAGAAATGGAAAGAGATGTGATTAATCCCTTGCCGGGATGGTTTGAGTGTATTTATTATCTCTCTTTCCGGGATGTGAAAGTTGTTGTTATTGCTCCCTTGCCGGGATATAGTTGTTTAATTGTGTTTTCTCTTGCCGGGACATTTCTTATTATTGTTTATTCCCTCGCCCGTTTGGTTGTGATTGCTGTTTGGGTGAGAAAGAGTTATAATGCACGAAGAGTCATTCCGTGCCATGTTTTGATTATATTTGCACGAAGGGTCATTCAGTGCCATGTTTTGATTATATTTGCACGAAGGGTCATTCCGTGCGATGTTTTGATTATATTTGCACGAAGGGTCATTCCGTGCCATATTTTGACTTTGGTCAACGTTTTGGGAAAACGGACCCGGACCCGTGATGTGATAGTCTCGGAGGGTCCGTAGAAAAATATGGGACTCGGGCATATTCCCGAAATCGAAATCCGAGGTCCCGAGCCCGAGAAATGAATTTTTGAAACAAATTGTTTTTCTGAAAATGATATGAAAATTTGAAATGAAAATGAGTTAGAAAACATTAGTATCGGGCCCTTATTTTGATTCCGGCGCCCAGTAAAAGTCTTTAATATGTGTTAAGAGCGTTCTGTGAAGTTTGGTCGAAATCGGACGTCATTTGACGTGTTTCGGACCTAAATATAAAAAATTTAAAGTTTATGAAGTTTGATGAAAAAGTGATGATTTTGAGGTTTGATTCCTCGTTTATGATGTTATTTTGGCGGTTTGATCGCATGGATAAGTTCGTAGGATGTTGTTGAGCTATTGTGTGTGATTGGTTGGGAGCCTCGAGGGCTCGGGAGTGTTTTCGGAGGTGTTCGGGGTGGTTTTGGACTTAGGAGAAGTAGCAGATTTTCTGTAATTTTTGCACAGTTCTTGGCTTCTTCACGTTTGCGGCCTCCAGCTCGCGTTCGCATACCTGTAGGCTCCCCTTCTTCGCGTTCGCGTACTTCAGCCTCCCCCTTCACCGCGTTCCCATATAACCAAAACCCGAACCCCAGTCATTCTTCTACGCATTCACGATTAGTATCTCGCGTTCGCGATACCTTGACCCATTTTTTCTTTCGCGAACGCGGTCCCATTCCGGCGAACGCGAAGGGCAATTTTGCCCAACGAATTTTAAGTTCAAAACAGTAGCCATTACGGGATTAATACCATTTTTCATAAACCTTGTCTTCTCCACAGCAGATAGGCGATTCTTAGAGCTAGTCTTCACCAAAGCTTCATAAGTAAGTGTTCCTAACTTCATTCCCTCTTCATTTCTTCAACTAATCACTAAATTCCTAGCCCTAAATTATGAAATCGAAGTAGAAATTAGGGGTTTTGGGTAGAGTTAGGGATTTGGGGATTTTGAGTGATTCAACCTCAATTTGGGGTTGAATCTTAAAACAAATTATATATTTGAACTCGTGGAGTTATGGGTGACTAGATTTTGGTCCGATCCTCGTGTTTGGACCATATGGTACCGGTGTCGAATTTTGGTATTTTTGGAAGAATGTTAGGAAACTAATTTCTAGGCTATGGGATTATGTTGTTGAGCCGTTATTGATATTATTGAATTAATTATGCCTAGATACCATTGTTTCGGAGTTGGATTGTAGAGGAAAGGCAGTATTTGAGGATTGATAGCTATTCTTTGGACCGAGGTAAATGTTTGATCTAACATTGGCTTGAGGGAATAGGATTAGAGTGTTAGTAATCGCTAATTGCTAAATGATCGAGTACGGTGTATAGGCATGGTGACGAGTATCTATACACTGGTGTCTAGCATGACAGTGGGTCTTTGTTTGTACTTATTTTGGTATATTTTGGGACTCTTCCAAGCTAATTAATGATTTCTTCATAATGTGAAGAGTATGAGGATTAATTATAAATTGTGAATTCTTTGGAGCGTTGGCTCGAACGATAAAAATACTATTGAGTAAGAAATGAAAGAAATGGAAAGAGATGTGATTAATCCCTTGCCGGGATGGTTTGAGTATATTGATTATCTCCCTTGTCGGGATGTGAAAGATGTTGTTATTGCTCCCTTGCTGAGATTTAGTTGTTTAATTGTGTTTTCCCTTGCCGGGACATTTCTTATTTTTGTTTATTCCCTCGCCCGTTTGGTTGTGATTGTTGTTTGGGTGAGAAAGAGTGATAATGCACAAGGGCCATTCCGTGCCATGTTTTGATTACATTTGCACGAAGGGTTATTCCGTGCCATGTTTTGATTATATTTGCACGAAGGGTCATTCCGTGCCATGTTTTGATTATATTTGCACGAAGGGTCATTCCGTGCCATGTTTTGATTATATTTGCACGAAGGGTCATTTCGTGCCATGTTTTGACTATAATTGCAAGAAGGATCATTCCGTGCCATGAAATGAGAGTTATGTGAGGAAAATCACGAAGGGTGATGCCGTGCACTTTATTTGATTGCTTTGGGTGAGGATGAGAGTAAAAGCACGAAGGTTGATGTCGTGCAACTGTTGTTTTTCCTGTTTTGTTAATTATGGTTGTGCCCTGTTCCTCACTTAAGTTGATGATTTTTATATCCGGATTGTACTCCCCCATAGCATGCTTCCCTCCCCTTTTTACTGCTTAGTTCCGGCCCTTTTTTTCCTGTTATTGTATATCTATATATATTGAACTGTACATGTTGATTTGGTAGTCCTGTCTAGCCTCATCACTACTTTATCGGGGTTAGGCCAGGAACTTACCAGCACATGGGGTCGGTTGTGTTGATGCTACACTTCTGTGCTTTTTGCACAGATCACGGTACCAAAGCAGCTTTTGGATCACAGCAGTAGCACTGAGCGGAAGCTGACTTCAGTTCAGGGACTTACAAGGTAGCCTAGCTGGCGTTCGCAGGCCGAAGACCCTTTCTCTATTTTGTGTTTGTTTTCATTGTACCGAGACAGACATTATGTATTTTCTATTCGGACTTGTTTGTAGCACTTTTTAGAGGTCCGTGAGATAGAGACTCCAGTCTTGGGTAGTGAAATATTAAAATTCCGTATTTTTAGGTTCTCAGTTATTCATGTTTTAAAAGAATTCCGCATTTATTTAAAGGCTCGTTATTTTATTATTGTTGTGTTTTTATCCGAAGTTGTTTAGGTGTTTGGCTTGCCTAGCTCCGACAGTAGGCGCCATCACGACCCCCGATGGTGGGAAATTCGGGTCGTGAGACATGATGATAGCAAATAGTTTTCAACCAAATACGTAGTAAAATAATCATTCGGGACGGACTAAGTCACAATCCCCAACAGTGCCCGACCCCACGCTCGTCATCTGGCGTGTGCATCGCCTCAATATAGTACAACGATGCCCAAATCAGGGGTTTTATACCCTTAGAACATCATTTACAATCATTACTAACCTCGAACCGGTCATGTCTCTAGCTCGTGATGCCTTTGCTCCTTGAATCGGCCTCCACTCGCATCGAATCTATCCAAAATCAGAACGAGGATGTCAAAATACGTTAAGGGAACGAAGCCCAAGTGAAAACAATCAATAATTGACACAAATCCCGAAATTACCAAAACCTGACCCCCGGGCCCACGTCTTATTTCGATAATTTTTACACCAACAGATTCCTCATCTCCCCATGAGTCCATACATATCAAAAGTTCTCAAATCCGACCCCAAATGGTCCTTCAAATCCCCTATAAAAAGTCTAAATTTCCAAGCCTTAGTTCTTCAATTTTTGGCTTAATTTCCATGATTTACTAGGTGGAATTCACATATTAATAGAGTTTTAAGACCAAGAATCTTACTTCCAAGTGATTCCCCTTGAATCCCTCTTCAATCTCCTTCAAAAGGCTTCAAAATCGACCAACAATGGAGGAACTTAGCCTCAAATTCGCGGAAATGAGCTTTTAAAACATTCTGCCCAGCTATATAATTTTCTTCATCGTGATCGCTAGGAATCCTTCGCGATCGTGAAGCACAAATTCACAGCTCCCAAAAATTACTCTATGTGAACGCATAAAACACCCTGCGAACGCAATGCCCAGCCAACTAACTCTATGCAATCGTGGACTGCCTACCGCGTTCGCAATGAACAAATTCAAGCCAAGACCCCAGGTCCACTTAACTCTATGCGAAGGCTACCTTCACTACGCGTTCACAACTCAACTTCCACGAACACGAAGAATAACTGGACTGCCCCTTCAAAAGCTTCTATGCAATTGCAGGAACACCTACGCGATCGCAGAGAAGGAATCTCTGCAACAACTGAACCGAAAATTTTGCAACTCCAAACTTCATGAATTGGTCCGATTGAGCAACTGAAACTCACCCGAGGCCCATGGGACCTCAACCAAAGGCACCTACATATCCTAAAACCTTATTCAAACTTGTACCAATCTTCAAAAGACCTCAAACAACATCAAATCAACCAAAACACATCGGATTCAAGCCTAAGTTTTTCTAAAATCTTCTGAATTCCACTTTTGAACAAAAACCCAACCAAACCACGTCTGAATGACCTAAAATTTTACACACACATCCAAAATGACACAATGGAACTATTGTAACTTTCGAAATTCCATTCCGACCTCTATATCAAAATCTCACCTATCAACCGGAAAACGTTGAAATCTCAATTTCGTCAATTCAAGCCTAAACCTTCCACAAACTTCCAAAATGCATTCCGATCACGACCTGAAGTCCCAAATTACCTAACGGAGCTAACCAAATCATAAAAATTCTGATTCGAGATCTGATACACACAAGTCAAATCTTGGTCAAACCTTTCAAATTTCAAGCTTCGAACAGAGAACTGTTCTTCCAAATTCATAACAATTGCCCTAAAAACTATGACCAACAATTTACATAAGTCTTAATCTATCATATGGGGCAAGTCATGCTCAAGAACTGGCAAAAGCTCCAAATAACCGATCAGGTCGTTACATCCTCCCCCACTTAAACATACGTTCGTCCTCGAACGCGCCTAGAGTTGTTCCAAAATCCAACCAATCGCTGAATAACCTTACCATGCATATACCCGGGGGTGATCCCACGTCACCCTATCTCATATAGGTCGAATAACACATTGTAACTGAAATTTCGCAATCTAATCTAGCCCATAATCCATAGAACCACATTTCCACTTCAGAAATCTTCAATACGATCAGAATCTCACATTTATACTGTGAAAAAGCCCGAACAAGCTGTAACCACCCATACCTGCAACCTCAGGTGCAATTACATACCACATAACTCAAAGGCTTGCAGCGATAACTTCTAATCACAGCAGCTGCACACAACAACCGAATACCGATATAAAACCTCTTATCAACTAAAGTCTCATTCCAACACTTTCATATACTGCCAATGATAAATAAAACACACAGTAAGCCATAACCATTTCTTAGATCAACCATTCATGAAGCTACTTCTCCATTGGCAAAGACCATAGCAAATTTATGAGCCGAACCTCGACATTTATCCTTCCAACATGCTGATATCGAATTCGTTTGCATTCATTAAAGATCCCAGCGATCTCATCTAATCCAACACAACCCCTCTGGTGACATGACACCTCAATGCAGACTAAAGTCACAACTTGCGCAATCTACACACCAATAAGAACAATCCTATCACCACCTGGATTTCCCACCCTCGGGAGTCATGATGGGGCCTACTCGTAGAAGCTAGGCAAGCCACAAAATTTAGAAATCTTTAACCTTTTCATTTTTAAAACTTTTAACTACTTGTAGCAACAGGTTCTAAACAGTAAAATAATAGCGGAAGACAAAAATTAAGCGGAAGACTTCGACAAATATAATACCAAAATCGATACGAATAACCAACATATATCTCTACCCAAAAACCGGTGCCACAACATTCACAGACTGTTTATGATTACTACATACAAATGTCTGAAAGAAAGAAACTCAGTCTATCTCGGATACAATTGATAACAGAACATAATAGTAGATAGAAGAGACGCCGGGCCTGCAAACGCCTGCAGGACTACCTCGGGATCTCTGTGGACCGAAGGCTGGCTCCCAAGATATTGTCCTAATGCTGCTTCGGTATCTACACATAGTGCAGAGTGTAGCATCATCATAGCTGACCCCATGTGTTGGTAAGGCCAAGGCTAACCCCGACGAGGTAGTGACGAGGCTAGGACCAGACTCTAGATAAATGTGTACAGTTATTTATATATACAGCAAAAAAATAAAGCAGAACAAACAAATAAAGCTGGGAATGGGAAACATGCTTCGGGGAATAATAGATAAAATAGAATCTCAAGAGAATTATAAGGAAACCAAAAATTCAACTTCTAACAAGGATAAGGAAAACAAAGGCAGATTTCACTTTCGGTTCACATCTTGTTGCAGGCATGGAACCAGATCCCATTTCTCATGTCTTGTGGTAGGCTTACCACTCGCTCCTATTTCTTTATATCTTATGGTAGGCGTACAACCTGCTCCTATTTTATTGAATCTCGTGGTAGGCGTACCACCCGCTCTCATTTCATTATATCTTGTGGTAGGCGCACCACCCGCTCCCATTTTATTGAATCTCGTGGTAGGTGTACCACCTGCTCCCATTTCATCATATCTTGTGGTAGGCATACCACCCGATCCCATTTACAAGCTAACAAAAATCACAAGAAATCCTAGCAAGGGAACAAAAGCAATATGATAACTTTCTGGCAAGGGAACAAAAGCAATATAATAACTTACCGGCAATGGAACAACAATATCAAAACAAATATCCCGGCAAGGGAGAATCAGCTATAACCAATCCTAACTCAACTCCTACTCAGCTTAATTAATACCAATACTCAATCATAAATAAAATCCATGAGAATAAACTAAATCTTTGCCCAAATCAAGAATCATCAATTAAAGCATCCTTGGTAACATTTAAGAACACAACAACTATCAATTTAAGACTCACATTCATGCTCGACACCAACGTGTAGATACTCGTCACCATGACTATACTTCGTACTCAACAAGAAGCAATTAGCAAAAATAGGACACAACTCTTTGTCCCTCGTGAACTAAGGTTAGACCGGACACTTACCTCGAACTTCCACAGCCAACACAAGCCTCAAACACCGCCTTTCCTTTCAAATTCGGCTCCAAATCAATCGTATCTATACATAATCGACTTCATAACATCAATAAACGCTAAACAATTCAATTCCAATGCCTAATTATAGCTTTCTAATCATTCTTCTCAAAAATCCAAAAATTGATCCCGGGCCCGCTAGTCAAAATACGAGGTTCGAACCAAAATTCGATCCCCCATTCACCCACGAGCCCGAATATATAATTATTTCCAAAATTTGACCCCAAAACGAGGTCTAAATCATAATTAATTAAAAAGCCCTAATTCTACCCAAATCCCTAATTTTCTACTCTTACTCTCATGTTTTAGGCCTAGAAATCTAGTGGGTGTTGATAAAAATGGAAGAAAACAAGTCAAAGATTACTTACCCGAGAGATTATGGTGAGGAAATGCTTAAAAAATCACCCAAGAGCTTTGGAGAAGAAGAGGTTTGTGAAAATACCGTGAGTGTTCTGTTTTTGAGACTTAAAAATAACTGGATGCAATTACCCTTCGCGTTTGCGATGAGTCAGGCCTGAAGACCTTTGCGTTCGCAATATTAGGCTCGCGTTCGCGGAGCTTTAACCCCTTGAGCCCTCGCGCTCGCAGTCCAGTGGCCGCGTTCGCGTAGAATAAATGAGAACTCCCTCACCAGCCCATTGCCTTTCGCGTTCGCAAGTAGCTGGACGCGTTCGCGAATGGTACTCCCCCCTCAGCCTCACGGTCGCGTCTCAAGCTTCGCTTTCGCGAAGAAGAAGACTGGAACTTGGGATTTTTTCCTTACGCGTTCATGAGTGGGACCACACGAATGCGAAGAACAAATTCCCTGTGCACTGAACAGCAAAATCTGCAACATGTCTTAAGTTCAAAAACCTTCCGAAACACATCCAAAATACACACGAGCCCTTGGGGCTCCTAACCAAACATACACATAAACTCAATGACATCATACGAACTTATCCGTGCGATCACATCGCCAAATAACCTCAATAACAACGAATTAAACCTCAAGATCAAAGATTTTCCTCAAATTTTTAAAAATATCAACTTTTGCAATTTGGGTCCGAATCTCGTCAAATGACATCCGTTTTTCACTAAATTCTTCAGAAATGTCATAAATCTTATATAAGACCTGTAACGGGTGCCGGAACTAAAATTCAGGCCCGATACCATTATGTTCTAATCAAATTTCATTTCAAAATACTTTAAACAATTTTAGAAAATAATTTTCTTTAAAAATTTATTTCTCAGGCTTGGGACCTCAGAATTTGATTTCGGGCATACGCCCGAGTCCCGTATTTTCTTATGGACCCTCCGGGACCGTCAAATCACGGGTCTAGGTCCGTGTACCCAAAAATGTTGATCGAAGTCAAATTAATTCATTTATTAGCCAAATTTTATCATTTTTTACAGATTTTCATATTTAAGCTTTCTGGCTACACGTCCGGACTGTGCACACAAATCGAGAGGACTCTGAATGAGGTTTTCAAAGTCTTGGAACATAGAATTCTATTTAAAAACTCTAAAACAACCGTTCGTCCTCAAACGGACATAAGAAGGAAGTACCTGAGTCGGGAAAAAAATAGGGATAATGGCTCTACATATCAAACTCAGACTCCCAGGTCGATGCCTCAGCAAGCTGACCTCTCCACTGAACACGAACAGAAGGAAAACTTTTCGACCTCAACTGACGAACCTGCTGGTCTAGAATAGCCAACGGCTCCTCCTCATAAGACAGGTCCTTGTCCAACTGGAGAATGCTGAAATCTAACACGTGGGATGGATCGTCGTGATACTCCGAAGCATGGACACATGAAACACTGGATGCACGACTGATAAGATCGGCGGCAATGCATGTCTATAATCCACCTCTCCCACTCGATTAAGAATCTCAAACGGACCAATGAACCTAGGGCTAAGCTTTCCCTTCTCCCCAAATCTCATCACGCCCTTCATAGGCGACACT
This sequence comes from Nicotiana glauca, assembly GCA_026770625.1. Taxonomy (NCBI): domain Eukaryota; kingdom Viridiplantae; phylum Streptophyta; class Magnoliopsida; order Solanales; family Solanaceae; genus Nicotiana; species Nicotiana glauca. Next base: position 128,421 of record MU735377.1, read on the forward strand.
CGAAGCAATACCCACTCACCGACTATGAATACCAAATCGCGAACCTTGCGGCCGGCATGGCTCTTTTACCTGGACTAAGGTATACGAAGCCTATCTTGAATGATCCTAACCTTGTCCAAGGAATCCTGAACCAGATCCGTACCCAACAACCGATCCTCTCGCGGCTCAAACCATCCAACCGGAGACCGACATTGCCTACCATATAAAGCCTCATAAGGAGCCATCTCGATGCTCGACTGGTAGCTGTTGTTGTAGGCAAATTCCTCTAAAGGTAAAAACTAATCCTACAAGCCTCCAAAGTCAATGACACAAGCTCGGAGCATATCCTCCAAAACCTGAATAGTCCGCTCGGACTGCCCGTCCGTTTGGGGATGAAATGATGTGCTCAACTTAACCCGTGTGCCCAACTCTCGCTGAACTGCTCTCTAGAAATATGAGGTAAACTGCATACCTCGGTCCGAAATGATAGACACAGGTACACCATGAAGACGAACAATCATCCGGATAAAGATCTCAGCTAATCTCTCAGAAGAATATGAGACTACCACAGGAATGAAATATGCTGACTTGGTCAGCCTATCAACAATGACACATACTGCGTGAACTTTTTTCATGTCTGCGGAAGTCCAACAACGAAATCTATAGTAATCCGCTCCCACTTCCACTCGGGAAACTCCCTCTGAAAAGAACCACCGGGCATCTGATGCTCATACTTAACCTGTTGACAATTCAAACACCGAGCCGCATACGCAATGATATCTTTCTTCGTTCACCAATAATGTTGCCGCAAATCCTGATACATCTTTGTAGCGCCCGGATGAATAGACTACCGGGAATTATGGGACTCCTCTAAAATCAACTCTCAGAGTCTATCCAGATTAAGCACACAAACTCGACCCTCCAATCTCAAAACTCCATAACCTGCTTGGCACCTCCGTGCTGCACCATGTCTCTAAGGACACAGCAAATGGGGATCATCGTATTATCGATCAGGGATACGCTCTAATAAAGAAGAACGAGCGACTGTGCAAGCTAATACACGACTGGGCTCAGAAACGTCCAGTGTTATGAACTGATTGGCCAAAGATCTAACATCCAAAGCAAGCGGTTTCTCACCGACCAAAATATAAGCAAGACTGCCTATACTAACTGACTTCCTACTCAAAGCATCGTCCACCACATTGGCCTTTACCAAATGATATAAGATGGTGATATCATAATCTTTCAACAACTCCAACCACCTCCTCTGCCTCAAATTCAACTCGTTTTGCTTGAACAAATACTGAAGGCTCTTGTGATCCGTGAACACCTCACATGTCACGCCATACAGATAATGCCTCCAAATCTTCAATGCATGAACAATGTCTGCCAACTCTAAATCATGAACTGGATAGTTCTTCTCATGAATCTTCAATTGCCGTGAAGCATAGGCATTACCTTGCCATTCTGTATCAACATTGCACCAAACCCATTATGAGATGCATAACAATAAACTGTATAAGGACCTTAACCCGTGGACAAAACCAACACCGGTACCGTAGTTAGAGTTGTCTTAGGCTTCTGAAATATTTCCTCACACTCATCCGACCATTTGGACTGGGTACCCATCTAGGTCGACCTAGTCATCGGGGCTGCGATATATGAGAACCCCTCCACGAAGCGATGATAGTAGCCTGCCAATCCCAAGAAACTCCGAATCTCTGTAGCTGATGCTGGTCTAGGCCAGTTTCGGACTGCCTCAATCTTCTTTAGATCGACCTGAATACCCTCTGTTGATTCAACATAACCCAAGAATGCAAGTGAACTCAACCAGAACTCACACTTTGAGAACTTAGCATATAACTGACTATCCCTCAGTCTAAAGAACCACTATGAGATGATGCTCGTGCTTCTCCTGGTTGCGGAAATATATCAAAATATCATCAATGAAGACTATCACGAACGAGTCCAGATAAGGCCTGAACGCTCAGTTCATCAAATCCATAAAAGTTGATGGGGTATTTGTCAATCCGAATGACATAACAAAGAACTCATAATGCCCGTACCGAGTGAGGAAAGTTGTCTTAGGAACATCGGATGCCCTAATCCTCAACTGATGGTAGCCAGATCTCAAGTAAATCTTTGAAAATACCTTGGCACCCTGAAGCTGATCAAACAAATCATCAATCCTCAGCAATGGATACTTATTCTTGATTGTAACCTTGTTCAACTGCCATTAATCAATACACATTCCCATCCTTCTTATTAACAAACAACACCGGCGCACCCCAAGGCAAAACACTGGGTTTAATGAAACCCTTCTCAAGCAAGTCTTGCAACTGCTCCTTTAACTCTTTCAACTCAGGTGGGGCCATACGATACATTGGGAAAGAAATGGGCTGAGTGCCCGGAGCCAAATCAATGCAAAAGTCAATATCCCTGTCGGGCGACATACCCAGTAGGTCTAAAGGAAATACCTTAAGAAACTCACGAACAACGGGCTCAGAATCAATATAGGGAACCTCAGCACTAGAATCATGAACATATGCCATATAGGCCAAACACCCCTTCTCGACCATATGTCGAGCCTTCACATACGAGATAATACTGCGGGTAGAATGACCAGGAGTCCCTCTCCACTCTAAATCAGGCAAACCCAGTAAGTCTAAGGTCACAGTCTTGGCATGACAGTCCAAGATAGCGTGGTAAAGTGATAACCATTCCATCCCCAATATAACATCCAAATCGACCATGTCTAGAAGCAAAAAATCTACACGAGTCTCAAAGCCCCCAATCACCACAATACAAGAACGATGGACTCGATCAGCCACAATAGAATCACCCACCGGTGTAGACACATAAACAGGAACACTCAATAAATCACTAGGCATGACCAGATATGGTGCAAAATAATATGACACATACGAGTATGTAGACCCTGGATCAAATAACACTGAAGCATCTCTATCACAAACCAAAACTGTACCTGTAATAAATACATCTAAATCCTCAACCTCGGGCTTGGCTGGGAGAGCATAACATCGGGGCTGGGCCCCACCACCCTAGACTACATCTATGGGATGGCCTGCTACTGGGTGGACTCCACCTCTAGCGGTCTGAGCTCCACCTATAGAACCTCTACCTCCACCTCTACCACCTCTACCCCCACCACTAGCTGGCTGGGCAGCCTGTGGGACACCTGGTGCATGAACCATAGCATGGGAACCCTGATGTAGAGAACTGGTCGAAGCTCAAGGGAAATACCTAGCAATATGCCTCGTGTAGCCACAAGTAAAATAAACCCTCGCTGTTGGGGCTGACGACCCTGGAAACTCTAAAGCAGTGGTGCACTGATAGGAGCTAGTGGTGCTCTATAAGACTGCTTACCAGAATACTGCATCTGAGGACCACGGCCACCTAAAGCGCCGTGAGAAACCCGGAGTGCTGACTGAAAAGGCCTAGCAGGATGGCCTTTACCATATGAATCTCTACCTCCAAACGAGGTACCACTGAATCTGCCCAAAGGACGCGGTCTCTTGTCTGCCCTATGACCACCCCCCTGTGATAGTAACATGTCAACTCTCCAAGCCACATTGGCCGCCTCCTGGAAGGATATCTCACCCCCAGTCTCTCTAGCCATCTGGAGACAAATCGGCTGAATGAGTCCATCAATAAACCGTCTCACTCTCTCTCTCTCAGTGGGAAGTATGATAAGAGCATTGCCAGCCAAATCAATGAATCCAGTCTCGTACTGGGTGCCAGTCATGGATCCCTACTGGAGGCACTCGAACTACCTCCAATAGGCCTCATGTTGTGTGATAGGGAGAAAATTCTGCAGAAATAGCTATGTGAACTGCTCCCAAGTCAAGGCTGTCTATCCTGCTGGTCTAGCTAAGAAATAATACATCCACCAAGTCTTGGCAGATACAGATAAGCAAAATGTGGCAAAATCGACCCCGTTGGTCTCAACTATCCCCATGTTCCGAAAAACCTCGTGACAGTTGTCAAGATAATCCTAGGGATCCTCAGTAGATGCACCACTGAAAGTAGTAGTGAAGAGTTTGGTTAACGTATCCAATCTCCACAAAGCATTGGCAGACATGGCTGCACCATCGTCGGTCTGAGCTACCACACCCGGCTGAACCGCTCCAACTGGTTGAGCCGCTGGAGTACGAAACTGGGGAGCTACCTGCTCCGGAGTGCGAGTAGCAGGAGTCTGGGCTCCTCCTCCAGCCTAAGAGACGGCTGGTGCTACAGCAAGTAAACCTGCCTTGGTGACACTCTCCATAAGGCCCACTAGACGGACCAGAGCATCCTAAAGAACTGGGGTAGAAACAAACCCCTCTAGGACCTGAGTTGGGCCCACCGGAACTGCTGGGGCCGAAACCTCACCATCAAATTCAACCTGAGGCTCTGCTACAGATGCTGCTGCACTGGATTGAGCTCTGACCCTGCTGGCCACTAGCACAACCTCGACCTCGCCCTCTGCCCCACGTGGGAGCCGCTGCTGGGGGCTCGGGCTGCTGATCGGTAGACGAGGAAGCACGTGTTCTCTCCATCTACGTAAAAATAGAGTAGAAATTCAACTAGCTTTGAGAAACCAAACCGCACGACAAGAAAGAATAAATGTAAAGTTTTTAAGAACAAATGTAAAGTTTTTCCTAACTCTGTAACCTCTAGGGGATAAATACAGACGTCTCCGTACCGATCCCTCAGATTCTACTAAGCTTGTCCGTGAATTGTAAGACCTATGTAACCTAGAGCTCTAATACCAACTTGTCATGACCCGAATTTCCCACCTCGAGAGTCGTGATGGAGCCTACTCGTAGAAGCTAGGCAAGCCACGAAATTTAGAAATCTTTAACCTTTTCATTTTTAATACTTTTAACTACTTATAGCAACAAGTGATAAACAGTAAAATAATGGCGGAAGATGAGATTAAGCGGAAGACTTAGACAAATATAATACAAAAATCAATACGTATAGCCAACATATGTCTCTACCCAGAAACTGGTGTCACAACATTTACGGACTATTTATGATTACTACATACAAATGTCTGAAAGAAAGAAACTCAGTCTATCTCGGATACATGTGATAATAGAACATAATAGTAGATAGAAAAGACGTCGGGCCTGAGGATGCATGCAGGACTACCTCGGGATATCTGTGGACTGAAGGCTGGCTCCCAAGCTACTGTCCCAATGTTGCTTTGGTATCTGTAGAGAGGGTAGAGTGTAGCATTAGCACAACCGACCCCATATGCTGGTAAGTGCCAGGCCTAACCCCGGTGAGGTAGTGACGAGGCTAGGACCAGACTCCAGATAAACCTGTACAGTTCTTTATATATACAGCGGAAAAATAAAGTAGAACAAACAAATAAAGTTGGGAAGGGGAAACTTGCTTCGGGGAATAACAGATAAAACAGAATCTCTAGAGAATTATAAGGAAACCAAAAATTCAACTTCTAACAAGGATAAGGAAAACAAAGGCAGATTTCACTTTCAGTTCACATATTGTTGCGGGCGTGCAACTCGATCCCATTTCTCATATCTTGTGGTAGGTGTTCCACCCGCTCCCATTTCATTATATCTCGTGGTAGGCATACCACCCGCTCCCATTTTATTGAATCTCGTGGTAGGTATACCACCTGCTCCCATTTCATCATATATTATGGTAGGTATACCACCCGCTCCCATTTCATCATATCTTGTGGTAGCCGTACCACCCGCTCCCATTTTATCATATCTTGTGGTAGGCGTACCACCTGCTCCTATTTACAAGCCAAAAAAAATCACAAGGAATCCCGGCAAGGAAATAAAAGCAATATGATAACTTCTCGGCAAGGGAACAAAAGTAATATAATAACTTCCCAACAAGGGAATAACTATATCAAAACAAATACCCCGACAAGGAAGAATCAGCTATAACCAATCCTAACTCAACTCTTACTCAGCTAAATTAATACCAATACTCAATCATAAATAAAATCCATGAGAATAAACTAAATCTTTGCCCAATATCGAGAATCATCAATTAAATCATCTGTGGTAACATTTAAGAACACAACAACTATAAATTTAAGACTCACGGTCATGCTTGACACCAACGTATAGATACTCGTCACCATGCCTATACGTCGTACTCAACAAGAAGCAATTAGCAAAAATAGGACGCAACTCTTAATCCCTCGTGAACTAAGGTTAGACGGGACAGTTACCTCCAAACTTCCACGGCCAACTCAAGCCTCAAACACCGCCTTTCCTTTCGAATTCGGCTCCAAATCAATTGTATCTATACATAATCGACTTCATAACATCAATAAACGCTAAACAATTCAATTCCAATGCCTAATTATAGCTTTCTAATCATTCTTCTCAAAAATCCAAAAATTGACCCGAGGCCCGCTTGGTCAAAACACGAGGTTCGAACCAAAATTCGATACCCCATTCACCCACGAGCCTGAATATATAATTAGTTCAAAAATTTGACCCCAAAACGAGGTCTAAATCACAATTAATAGAAAAGCCCTAATTCTACCCAAATCCCTAATTTTCTACTCTTAATCTCATGTTTTAGGCCTAGAAATCTAGTGGGTGTTGATAAAAAAGAAAGAAAACAAGTCAAAGATTACTTACCCAAGAGATTATGGTGAGGAAATGTTTCAAAAATCGCCTAAGACCTTTGGAGAAGAAGAGGTTTATGAAAGTTTATGAAAATCCCGTGAGTGTTCTATTTTTGTGACTTAAAAATAACTGGACGAAATTAACCTTCGCGTTCGCGATAGGCTCATCGCGTTAGTCAGGCCTGAAGACCTTCGCGTTCGCCACATTGGGCTCACGTTCGCCACATTGGGCTCGCGTTTGAGGAGATTTAACCCCTCGAGCCCTCTCGTTCACGGGCCAGTAGTCACGTTCGCGTAGAATAAATGAGAACCCGCTCCCCAGACCCATTGCCTTACGTGTTCGTGAGTACCTGGACGCGTTCGCGAAGGGCACTCCCCCCTCAGCGTTGCATTCGCATCTCGGGCTTTGCGCTCGCGAAGAAGAAAACTGGCACTTGGGATTTTTTCCTTACGCGTTCGCGAGTGGGACCAAGCGAACACAAAGAACAAATTCCCTGTGCACTGAACAACAAAATCTGCAACATTTCTTAAGTTCAAAAACCTTCTAAAACACACCCGAGCCTTCGGGGCTCGTAACCAAACATACACACTTACTCAATGACATCGTACAAACTTAACCGTGCGATAAAATTGCCAAATAACCTCAATAACAACGAATTAAACCTCAAGATCAAAGATTTTCCTCAAACTTCTTAAAACATCAACTTTTGCAATTTAGGTCCGAATCAAGTCAAATGACATCCGTTTTTCACCAAATTTTACAGAAATGTCTTAAATCATATATAAGACATGTACCGGGTGCCGGAACCAAAATATGGGCCTGATACCATCATGTTCTAATCAAATTTTATTTCAAAATATTTTAAATAATTTTAGAAAATAATTTTCTTTAAAATTTTATTTCTCGGGCTCGGGACCTCGGAATTCGATTCCGGGCATACGCCTAAGTCCCATATTTTCCTACGGACCCTCCGAGACCGTCAAATCACGGGTCTAGGTCCGTTTACTCACAACATTGACTAAGGTCAAATAAATTCATCTATTAGCCAAATTTTATCATTTTTCACATATTTTATATTTAAGCTTTCCAGCTATGCACCCGAATTATGCACGCAAATCGAGAGGACTAAATGAGGTTTTCAAGGCCTCGGAACACAGAATTTGATTTAAAAACAAGTGATGACCTTTTGGGTCGTCACAAATCCAAACATACTCAAATCATGAAAGTGACTCGAATGAAAGAGATGTACTGCAAGCTCACCAATACCACCACAACACAATGCTGAGAACCCATCTCACATCATAGAAATAGAACACATGAATCTAACTTGCAAGGTCATACCTCCACATAACTTCGCTTCTATGCGCGACCCTATCTAAACGCTGGTCCACGTGGAACACCTTAAGTCACTCTTCTAGAAATTGAAGAGCACGCGTAATTGATGTCTAGAACCAAAGAAAATCATCATATCCACGGTGAACCAAATACATAACACTACACAACCTAAAAGGACATAACCGACACGCCATCCACCGAGCAATATCCAATACTTCTCCCGCTCGAGCTCCATTGAGAGACCCCAATAACACCGCACTACATGTGCCTATAACCAACAAATCTAAATGCCACGCAACACGGAAAAGTAACTCATATATCTCTTCAGAACACTAATAGGCTCAATAACAATCGAATCACACATCCCTCAGTAATACAACTCGAAGCCAGGAAAGTCAACTCAAGTTAGAAACACACATCCACATTGGCCTGCCAACAGACCCCTTAACAAGGAAGCCCTGAAGCTGTTTCTTCAATTCCGTTAACTCTGTCGGTGCCATATGATACGATTCTCAGTATCAAATCAATATCGAAATCAACAACCTTGCCCGGCGACATGCCAGGCCACAAGAAGCACATCCAAAAAGTCCCTCACCACTGGAACTGAATCAATGGTAGAAGTCTCTACACTAACATCCTTCACAAAAGCCCAAATAAGAAAGATAATCTTTCTCAGCCATCTGCTGGGTCTTTGAAATATAAAACTATCCTACTAAGAACATAATCCGTCAAACCTCGCCACTCAATCCGTGGCATTCCTGGCATAGCCAACATCACTTCCTTAGCGCAATAACTCAGAATGACACAACATTGCGACAACCAGTCTATGCCCAATATCACATCCAAAATCTAACATACCAAGCAACAAAAGATTCTCTCGAGTCTCCAAACCCATATAGTCACTAAACAGTGCCGATACACACAACCCACAACCACAACATAACCTGTTTATCAGGACTTCCCGTCTCCAAATCGATATAGCACACGGATCATCATATCTAATCCCAATTCCATCGTCTGAATACAAACCACACCTCTTGTGAGCACGTTATTTTTGCCACGCTTAAATTACTCTTATAGAATTCATTAAAATTAGAATTTTTCTTTTAATATTTGAATTTTTAGGAATTAATTGCATAATTTTGTGTTTTGTTTGCATTATATGTGCATTTTTAGTTGTCATAAAAGTGAAAATTACAAAATAGCATACTTGCATCTAGGACCTAATTCTAGATTTTTTATATTAATTAAACATAATTGAAAATAAGAAAAAATAACAAAAATAATCCTTTTATATTTTATTTCTTTAATTTCACTTTTGTTTATTTTTTCCTTAAAATTAGGACCTAGTTAATTTTAGTAAAATTTAATTAGTCATATTTTAGAATTAAATCAGGTATTGGCTACTTTTGCATTTAATAAAATCCAAAATTTAAATGAATAAAAGAAAAGGAAGAAAAACAAATGAAAAAGAAATTGAAATAAAAGGCCAAATAGGCTGGCCAGCTTTGGGCCACTCTTTGATCCCAGTCCAAATGAGACCCTGAACGACCCAAGCCCAAAAATCAAACTACCCGGCCTGCCCCCTTTAATTTTAAACGACATGGCGTCAAGAAATCTAGACCATCCATCTCCCCAATCTAACGGCCCAGGTTCAATCTTGAACTTTAAATAAAAGTGTAATAAATCTTTTAGAAAATTAGAGACAAAACAACCATCTTCCTCGTACCTCCTTTCCTCCCGTCTCCCTCGCCGGCTCCGCCTAATTTCACCGCCGGAAATCGCCCACGGCAGCGGTAAAGCTCCAAACTCACCCTAATTTACAACATCGACTCCTCTTCCCCTCCTCTTTCCAATCACCAAAATGATTTCCTTCGAATCTCAACCAAACACCTCAAATATTCCAAATCCTAGGCTCCGCCAACACTATGCACGGTGTCACCGCCACCCAAACCCTACTAAATTCTCACCCTACACTCCCTTCACCCTCCTTTACCTAAACCCCCAAACCATTTCCCCCAAAATCCAAACAAAACCCCTTTAATTTTAGATCTAGGATTTCAAGCTTCGGCACTATTTTGAGAATGTCAAGAACTCGAATGATTTTTCAATTAATATTATATATTTTATACATATATAATATTAATTGAAAAATTATTTTCGAAAAATCAATCAAAGAAAAGACCATATCAGTGAGTTTGTTCTTTCCTTCTTCCTCGTTTAATTTCTTTTTTATTTTTTTATGATTTATTCTGTTTTGATTTTTTTAGTTCAATATTTGCATTATGTTCTTGTAATTGTTTTACTTGTTTAGTTTAATTTTTGTTTCGTTTTGCTTAATCTTGTTTTAGTATTTGCTTTAGCCAAAATTAATAGGTTTTCAAAGTCATTTTTCTTCTACTTTTATTTTTATTTTCCTGATTTTGATTTTGTTTAGTCTGTATTTAGTTAGTCTGTTTTGATAAATCATGTTTTAGTGATTTTGATATTAGTTTAATTTCTGTTTGAATATGCGCTTCAATTTAGTGTTAACATGTGCTTTAATTTCTTTTAACAATCGTGTTAGTTAGTATTTGATTTTAGCTATTAATTTTTGTTTTTATTATTGATTCTTTGGTTGCAATTAGTTAGACTCTATGAATCCAGTCATTTGGTTATAGCTGAGTTGGTTTTGTTAATTGACCATGGTTTATTCAAAAGGATAGGTTAATTTTGACCTAGGTAGGTAATTTCAAGGGTATTCAGGGGTAGTTTGGGTACTTAGAATTGCATAGGAATGTTGTAGTTAAAGCTAGAACCCTCTAGAATCTTCTAAAATAGGGCCTTAGTTATAATTTTAGGATTTTAATGCAGTACTTGAGAAACAAGTTAAAACTTTAGGACTAATGAGTAAAATCTGAAAATAAAAGAGGGAAAAAGGGTGTGAGTGAAATCTAGAATCTTCCCCCTGAAATTTGCTTATAAAAGGCAGCCCCCTTGCCTTTTTTTCTAAGTTTCAACATCTGAAAATTCCCTAAAAACTTCCAGCATCTAAATTTCCCTCCCGAAGCATTTTCACCAAGGTTTAGCCTTAGAAATTTGAATTTCAAATCAAAAGAAGAACAAAATCTGACTCCTATAGTTCAAAAATCCCTCCTAGATCTGAATTCCTTCAAAAAACCAAAAAAGAAGAAGTAAAACACAGCAAAAAAACTCAAAAATATTGTTACATTGATTCTCTTCCTTGGATTGATTTGAAATTCAACCTTTATTTTGAGTTCCTGATATTCCTGGGTCATGTTCAAGTTATATTGAGTGCATTCAAGTTTGTTTTGGGTCAGCCATCTGCTGGGTCTTTGAAATATAAAACTACCCTACTAAGAACATAATCCGTCAAACCTCGCCACTCAATCCGTGGCATTTCTGGCATAGCCAACATCACTTCCTTAGCGCAATAACTCAGAATGACACAACATTGCGACAACCAGTCTATGCCCAATATCATATCCAAGATCTAACATACCAAGCAACAAAAGATCCTCTCGAGTCTCCAAACCCCGATAGTCACTAAACAGTGCCGATACACACAACCCACAACCACAACATAACCTGTTTATCAGGACTTCCCGTCTCCAAATCGATATAGCACACAGATCATCATATCTAATCTCAATTCCATCGTATGAATACAAACCACACCTCTTGTGAGCGCGTTATTTTTGCCACGCTTAAATTACTCTTATAAAATTCATTAAAATTAGAATTTTTCTTTTAATATTTGAATTTTTAGGAATTAATTGCATAAATTTGTGTTTTATTTGCATTATATGTGCATTTTTAGTTGTCATAAAAGTAAAAATTACAAAATAGCATACTTGCATCTAGGACCTAATTCTAGATTTTTTATATTAATTAAACATCATTGAAAATAAGAAAAAATAACAAAAATAATCCTTTTACATTTTATTTCTTTAATTTCACTTTTGTTTATTTTTTCCTTAAAATTAGGACCTAGTTAATTTTAGTAAAATTTAATTAGTCATATTTTAGAATTAAATCAGGTCTTGGCTACTTTTGCATTTAATAAAATCCAAAATTTAAATGAATAAAAGAAAAGGAAGAAAAACAAATGAAAAAAAAAGTGAAGTAAAAGGCCAAATAGGCTGGCCAGCTTTGGGCCACTCTTTGATCCCAGTCCAAATGAGACCCTGAACGACCCAAGCCCAAAAATCAAACTACCCGGCCTGCCCCCTTTAATTTTAAACGACATGGCGTCAAGAAATCTAGACCATCCATCTCCCCAATCTAACGGCCCAGGTTCAATCTTGAACTTTAAATAAAAGTGTAATAAATCTTTTAGAAAATTAGAGACAAAACAACCATCTTCCTCGTACCTCCTTTCCTCCCGTCTCCCTCGCCGGCTCCGCCTAATTTCACCGCCGGAAATCGCCCACGGCAGCGGTAAAGCTCCAAACTCACCCTAATTTACAACATCGACTCCTCTTCCCCTCCTCTTTCCAATCACCAAAATGATTTCCTTCGAATCTCAACCAAACACCTCAAATATTCCAAATCCTAGGCTCCGCCAACACTATGCACGGTGTCACCGCCACCCAAACCCTACTAAATTCTCACCCTACACTCCCTTCACCCTCCTTTACCTAAACCCCCAAACCATTTCCCCCAAAATCCAAACAAAACCCCTTTAATTTTAGATCTAGGATTTCAAGCTTCGGCACTATTTTGAGAATGTCAAGAACTCGAATGATTTTTCAATTAATATTATATATTTTATACATATATAATATTAATTGAAAAATTATTTTCGAAAAATCAATCAAAGAAAAGACCATATCAGTGAGTTTGTTCTTTCCTTCTTCCTCGTTTAATTTCTTTTTTATTTTTTTATGATTTATTCTGTTTTGATTTTTTTAGTTCAATATTTGCATTATGTTCTTGTAATTGTTTTACTTGTTTAGTTTAATTTTTGTTTCGTTTTGCTTAATCTTGTTTTAGTATTTGCTTTAGCCAAAATTAATAGGTTTTCAAAGTCATTTTTCTTCTACTTTTATTTTTATTTTCCTGATTTTGATTTTGTTTAGTCTGTATTTAGTTAGTCTGTTTTGATAAATCATGTTTTAGTGATTTTGATATTAGTTTAATTTCTGTTTGAATATGCGCTTCAATTTAGTGTTAACATGTGCTTTAATTTCTTTTAACAATCGTGTTAGTTAGTATTTGATTTTAGCTATTAATTTTTGTTTTTATTATTGATTCTTTGGTTGCAATTAGTTAGACTCTATGAATCCAGTCATTTGGTTATAGCTGAGTTGGTTTTGTTAATTGACCATGGTTTATTCAAAAGGATAGGTTAATTTTGACCTAGGTAGGTAATTTCAAGGGTATTCAGGGGTAGTTTGGGTACTTAGAATTGCATAGGAATGTTGTAGTTAAAGCTAGAACCCTCTAGAATCTTCTAAAATAGGGCCTTAGTTATAATTTTAGGATTTTAATGCAGTACTTGAGAAACAAGTTAAAACTTTAGGACTAATGAGTAAAATCTGAAAATAAAAGAGGGAAAAAGGGTGTGAGTGAAATCTAGAATCTTCCCCCTGAAATTTGCTTATAAAAGGCAGCCCCCTTGCCTTTTTTTCTAAGTTTCAACATCTGAAAATTCCCTAAAAACTTCCAGCATCTAAATTTCCCTCCCGAAGCATTTTCACCAAGGTTTAGCCTTAGAAATTTGAATTTCAAATCAAAAGAAGAACAAAATCTGACTCCTATAGTTCAAAAATCCCTCCTAGATCTGAATTCCTTCAAAAAACCAAAAAAGAAGAAGTAAAACACAGCAAAAAAACTCAAAAATATTGTTACATTGATTCTCTTCCTTGGATTGATTTGAAATTCAACCTTTATTTTGAGTTCCTGATATTCCTGGGTCATGTTCAAGTTATATTGAGTGCATTCAAGTTTGTTTTGGGTCAGCCATCTGCTGGGTCTTTGAAATATAAAACTACCCTACTAAGAACATAATCCGTCAAACCTCGCCACTCAATCCGTGGCATTTCTGGCATAGCCAACATCACTTCCTTAGCGCAATAACTCAGAATGACACAACATTGCGACAACCAGTCTATGCCCAATATCATATCCAAGATCTAACATACCAAGCAACAAAAGATCCTCTCGAGTCTCCAAACCCCGATAGTCACTAAACAGTGCCGATACACACAACCCACAACCACAACATAACCTGTTTATCAGGACTTCCCGTCTCCAAATCGATATAGCACACAGATCATCATATCTAATCTCAATTCCATCGTATGAATACAAACCACACCTCTTGTGAGCGCGTTATTTTTGCCACGCTTAAATTACTCTTATAAAATTCATTAAAATTAGAATTTTTCTTTTAATATTTGAATTTTTAGGAATTAATTGCATAAATTTGTGTTTTATTTGCATTATATGTGCATTTTTAGTTGTCATAAAAGTAAAAATTACAAAATAGCATACTTGCATCTAGGACCTAATTCTAGATTTTTTATATTAATTAAACATAATTGAAAATAAGAAAAAATAACAAAAATAATCCTTTTATATTTTATTTCTTTAATTTCACTTTTGTTTATTTTTTCCTTAAAATTAGGACCTAGTTAATTTTAGTAAAATTTAATTAGTCATATTTTAGAATTAAATCAGGTATTGGCTACTTTTGCATTTAATAAAATCCAAAATTTAAATGAATAAAAGAAAAGGAAGAAAAACAAATGAAAAAGAAATTGAAATAAAAGGCCAAATAGGCTGGCCAGCTTTGGGCCACTCTTTGATCCCAGTCCAAATGAGACCCTGAACGACCCAAGCCCAAAAATCAAACTACCCGGCCTGCCCCCTTTAATTTTAAACGACGTCGTTTTGGCGTCAAAAAATCTAGACCATCCATCTCCCCAATCTAACGGCCCAGGTTCAATCTTGAACTTTAAATAAAAGTGTAATAAATATTTTAGAAAATTAGAGACAAAACAACCATCTTCCTCGTACCTCCTTTCCTCCCGTCTCCCTCGCCGGCTCCGCCTAATTCCACCGCTGGAAATCGCCCACGGCGGCGGTAAAGCTCCAAACTCACCCTAATTTACACCATCGACTCCTCTTCCCCTCCTCTTTCCAATCACCAAAATGATTTCCTTCGAATCTCAACCAAACACCTCAAATATNATGGCGTCAAGAAATCTAGACCATCCATCTCCCCAATCTAACGGCCCAGGTTCAATCTTGAACTTTAAATAAAAGTGTAATAAATCTTTTAGAAAATTAGAGACAAAACAACCATCTTCCTCGTACCTCCTTTCCTCCCGTCTCCCTCGCCGGCTCCGCCTAATTTCACCGCCGGAAATCGCCCACGGCAGCGGTAAAGCTCCAAACTCACCCTAATTTACAACATCGACTCCTCTTCCCCTCCTCTTTCCAATCACCAAAATGATTTCCTTCGAATCTCAACCAAACACCTCAAATATTCCAAATCCTAGGCTCCGCCAACACTATGCACGGTGTCACCGCCACCCAAACCCTACTAAATTCTCACCCTACACTCCCTTCACCCTCCTTTACCTAAACCCCCAAACCATTTCCCCCAAAATCCAAACAAAACCCCTTTAATTTTAGATCTAGGATTTCAAGCTTCGGCACTATTTTGAGAATGTCAAGAACTCGAATGATTTTTCAATTAATATTATATATTTTATACATATATAATATTAATTGAAAAATTATTTTCGAAAAATCAATCAAAGAAAAGACCATATCAGTGAGTTTGTTCTTTCCTTCTTCCTCGTTTAATTTCTTTTTTATTTTTTTATGATTTATTCTGTTTTGATTTTTTTAGTTCAATATTTGCATTATGTTCTTGTAATTGTTTTACTTGTTTAGTTTAATTTTTGTTTCGTTTTGCTTAATCTTGTTTTAGTATTTGCTTTAGCCAAAATTAATAGGTTTTCAAAGTCATTTTTCTTCTACTTTTATTTTTATTTTCCTGATTTTGATTTTGTTTAGTCTGTATTTAGTTAGTCTGTTTTGATAAATCATGTTTTAGTGATTTTGATATTAGTTTAATTTCTGTTTGAATATGCGCTTCAATTTAGTGTTAACATGTGCTTTAATTTCTTTTAACAATCGTGTTAGTTAGTATTTGATTTTAGCTATTAATTTTTGTTTTTATTATTGATTCTTTGGTTGCAATTAGTTAGACTCTATGAATCCAGTCATTTGGTTATAGCTGAGTTGGTTTTGTTAATTGACCATGGTTTATTCAAAAGGATAGGTTAATTTTGACCTAGGTAGGTAATTTCAAGGGTATTCAGGGGTAGTTTGGGTACTTAGAATTGCATAGGAATGTTGTAGTTAAAGCTAGAACCCTCTAGAATCTTCTAAAATAGGGCCTTAGTCATAATTTTAGGATTTTAATGCAGTACTTGAGAAACAAGTCAAAACTTTAGGACTAATGAGTAAAATCTGAAAATAAAAGAGTGGAAAAGGGTGTGAGTGAAATCTAGAATCTTCCCCCTGAAATTTGCCTATAAAAGGCAGCCCCCTTGCCTTCTTTTCTAAGTTTCAACATCTGAAAATTCTCTAAAAACTTCCAGCATCTAAATTTCCCTCCCAAAGCATTTTCACCAAGGTTTAGCCTTAGAAATTTGAATTTCAAATCAAAAAAAGAACAAAATCTGACTCCTAGAGTTCAAAAATCCCTCCTAGATCTGAATTCCTTCAAAAACCCAAAAAAGAAGAAGTAAAACATAGAAAAAAACTCAAAAATATTGTGACATTGACTCTCTTCCTTGGATTGATTTGAAATTCAACCTTTATTTTGAGTTCCTGATATTCCTGGGTCATGTTCAAGTTATATTGAGTGCATTCAAGTTTGTTTTGGGTGATTTGCTGTTTGAAATTCATACTAAGCCGATTAGTTGCTGCTGCGATTTGCTGTTTGCTCCTGTTTAGCTAGTTGAAATGTTGCTGATCCTATTCTCCCTTTCTATTTCATTGTAATTCCAGGTACACATCTTCGAATTCACCTTGATGTAGCTTTGAATTGGAGTTGAAATGAAAAGTGTTCATCAGATCTATGCTCGTTTGATTTCTTCAATTATTTCTAATTAAATATATGTTAGTTGATGTTAGTTATTTGGTTTGTATTTGTGATGACCCGACCTGTCGTCTCGTGAGTTACTACCCTGTTCTTCCCATTTTCTGCTTCCTTATATTTCATTATCGGTATTGGGTGTGTTAGAATTTAATTGGAGTGATTTTTATTAAGAAATGAGACACCTAGTCTCTTTTAAGAAGGCTTAAGTTGGAAAAGCCAACCGGATGTTGACTTGTGAGTTATAGGGCTCGGAATTGAATTCCGATGATTTGGTTAGCTTCGGGTGATGATTTAAGGCTTAGGAGCACAATCAGAAGTAATTTTGGAGGTCCGGTGAAGAAGTTAGCCTATTTTGGCGAAGTTAGTATTTTGGCGGATTCTGGTTGATAGGTGAGATTTTGATCTGAGGGTCGGAATAGAATTCCGAGAGTCGCAGTAGCTCCGTTTAGGTGATTTTGGATATGCGTGCAAAGTTTCAGGTCATTCAGAGGTGTTTAGGTCGGGTTTTTGATCGAATGTGCAATTCAGAAGTTTTTAAGAAACTTAGTCTTTGATTTGATGAAAATTGAGGATTTTGATGTTAAAAATAGTGTTTTGATGATTGGAAGAAGTTTGAATAACGTTATAGGATGTATTGGTATTTTTGGTTGAGGTCTCGGGGGTCTCGGGGTGATTTCGGATGG
>MU735378.1:20212-31945 GCA_026770625.1 Nicotiana glauca
GGGTCCGTTTACCCAAAATGTTGATCAAAGTCAACTATATCAATATTAATATCATAATTCTTTAAATTTTTCACAGAATTCACATATTTTAACATAAAATTTTTCCCTGCTTCGCGCCTGGACTGCGCACGCAAATTGAGGTAACTAAAAATGAGGTTTTCAAGACCTCGGAAGCGCGGAAAAAGGGAGAAATACGGTGATAACCATTTGGATCGTCACACTAGCTCAAGCTAGCCAGAGTACAAAGGTTTTTATTGAGAGAATTATCGATCCCCAATCCACCAAATGTTTTTGGGTTGGCATATAGTGGTCCATTTACCAAGTAAAGTTCCCGTTTTTCTACCGTACTGCCCCATATGAAGTCCCTTTGGGCTTTATCAATGTCTTTAAGAGTTTTTTTAAGGAGGAGGGTGTATTGCATGTAATAGTTTAGGATGGAATTAAGGAATGATGATGCAAGGGTACTTCTTCCTGCCAAACTAAAGAACTTCATTTTCCAAGATGAATGTTTGGTTCTTATCTTGTCTATGAGGAATTGATAATCCCTAGGTTTTGGGCTATAGTGAAGGATAGGGAAACCAAGATATGTGCCAAAGTTGTTACTCTTCTTAATACCTAGAGAAGTGGTAATGTCGGCAATGATTGAGTGGTTGCAATTTTTTGAAAAAAAAATATTCGACTTAGTAGTGTTAATGTTTTGACCACATAGGGAGCAAAATTGGTCAAGCCCATATTTTATTGCCCAACAAGATTTAGCATTAGATCTAGCCATTAGAGAAAGATCATCAGCAAATAATAAATGGGAGATTTTTGGACATATACAATCTAGGGAAATAGGGTCCCAATTTTTTATGTCCACCTGGTGTACTATATATCTGGTAAGCATTTCTAGGCAGAGGATGAAGATGTAGGGGAGATGGGGTCGCCTTGTCTAATACCTCTACTTGATTGAAAATAGTTTGTAATAGCTCTGTTGACTAAGATTGCTATTTTACTTGTAGAAATGCAATTTAGTAGTATTTTAGAATTTTTTTAGAGAAATTAAAGAATCCAAGGTGTGACGAATAAAAGACCATTCGAGACGATCAAACGCCTTTTCCAAGTCAATTTTTAAAATCATATGGCCTTCCTTACCTTTTAGTTTATTGAACCTGGAAATCATTTCCTAGATGATGATAGCATTGTCAGAGGCTCTTCTGTTTTCTATAAAGCTATCCTGGTACGAACTGATAAGTTGATCTAGGAAAGGTTTGATGTGATTGGCTAGAATCTTGATGATTATTTTATCGATAGTGTTGCATAAGCTAATATGTCTGAAATTTTTGAGATTATTAGCATTACAGATTTTAGGAATGAGGCTTCAAAAAGTTTTATTAATATATGGAGGTATTTTTTGATTGTTAATGATGTTATGATAGAGATTCTTGATAGAATCCCCTATATAGAACCAATATTTTTGGGAAAAAAGGGGTGCAGACCATCTGATCCAGGAGACTTGATTGGTTTGAAAGAGAAGACTGTACTTTTAATCTCATTATCAAGGAGAGGGTATCTAGGTGATATAAACTAATTTGTTTATATTTGGATTGAGTATTAAGGGGATTAGTCCAGGTAGAGTGAGTATGAGAAGAGGTAAATGCAGTGATAAAGTAGTTTAGACATGTGACAGAATAAGACTATGATCATTAATCCAGTTACCAACATCATCTTTAAAGAAAGTAATTTTGTTTCTTCTTTTTCTATTGATGGCAGAGATGTGGAAGAATTTGGTATTGGAGTCACCATCATTAATCCACATTATCCTGGACCTAAGTTTCCCTTAGTCTTATTCTATCTTAAGAATATCATTGAACTCATGTTTAAGATCTAATTCTAATTTTTTTAGGAAAGAGCTGGTAGCATAGCTGTTATTAGATTGGATGCCTTGGAGTCTAGATAAGAGTTTTTTCTTCCTTCCCATGATATTGCCAATAGTTTTGTCCTTACAAGGTTTAACCTTATCAATAAAGTTAGAGCTATCCTTAAAGTAGTCACTATTATTCCAAGAATTTTTAATAACTGTTTGAAATTTCAGATGTTTACACCAAAAGGTTTTTAATCTAAAAGGGACCGTATGAGGAGTTCTATTTCTTGGAATTAATTCTATTAGGATAGGATTGTGATCAGAGTGGGTTCTAGGTAGATGGATAATAGAGTTTTTAGGAAAATGTTCAATCGATTCCTCATTTCTGAAAACTTTATCAAGTCTTTCTAAAATAAGATTCTTATTGTTATGTATATTATTGGCCCAGGTGTATTCGCTTTCCTTGAAGCCTAGATCAACTAGGTTACACTTATTAATTTTAGACCAAATATACTTAGCTCTACTATATTTGAATTGTTTGTCACCAAATTTCTCACTAGAAGTTAAAATGTCATTGAAGTCACCACCTACTAGCCAAGGTCCTCTATAAGTATTACTAATATTTTCTAGGTGATCCTACATGATATTTCTACAATAAATATTCGTACTAGCATAAATCGAAGTAAAAATCAAAGGTTCACGTATAGGACGTACCTCTATGGTTGCATGGATCACCTTACCTCTTCTAATAGCATTTTGGACATTGATTATATCATCCCTCCACATCATAACCATACCACATGACTTCCCCTTTGATGGAACTTCTATCATCTCTGTGAAACCAAATTCATTGAGCATGGCAGCATGGTTGTCCATCCTTGTGTCTAACAATGTAACCAAACTCGGCCTCTGAGTATCTACCATATTCCTAAAATTCCTTCTAAAATTGTCATTGTTTCCTCCCCGTATATTCCATATTATAAAATTAGTTGATTGATTCATGGCTAAGTTACATTCACTGTTGATCATCTCCCCATTCTCCCTTATCAGCCCCCCCCCCTCCCGCTTGGACGGGGTTTCTCCTTATTGATGGAACTAGGATCATTACTTTGTTTCACATAGTTGGGTCTTGTGGAGGGTGAATATCCATCGAGCATTTGTATAGGGCTAATGGGAAGTTGAGAATATACCTCTTCTCGTGCCTCTCCGTGAAGAGAAATTTTTTATTATATCTAGATTTGACAGCTCTAGGGCTGGCCCTAAGTGAAGATTTAGGTGGACATCGTCCTCCTCAATCTCTGCCTCCATTGGCCATGGTATATTGTCTTTTTGCTATTGCGGTGGGGGTACTAGAGGTGGGGGGTACAATCCCTTGGTTCCCCAGATTGGCATCCCAAGGGAGAAAGATGGGTTTAAGTGTGTATACACCTCCGGCATAAAGAAGGGGAGATCCAATGGTGCATTTAAAGGGTTCATGGGGTTGAATTGAGGAGGCATGTTCCATTGTTCTCTCATCGTTTGAGCCATTTAAGGTTTCAACATTGGAGCCATGGTATGAATGATATTGTTCAACCATCCTTGGTTGACGTAATCTTTCATTGCCAATCTCTTTCCCTCTATGATAAGTTAAACTAGATATTGAGTATTGTGAAAGATCATAATGGTTTCTTGGACGTTGATCGACATTGTGAAAAAGAGTGCATGGCCCATGAGCCTTAACTGCATCCAACTCATGGGTTTACAATCTTGGGCTTGGGAGGCTGAGCGTAAATAATCTGGGATTGCTCGTAGGGATGGATGGGAAGAGTGTTTTCCATGTGGAGAAGGTGTCGTTGTCTTAGGATTTGTATTAGTCGAGTTCTTCTTCTTAGGGTTGAAGGAATTCTTGGCATTTTGGATAATAGAAGTAGAATTTATTGCACTGGAGTTTGGTGTGGGATTTTAGGTAGGAGGAGAGGTTAACCGATTGGGTGGGGAAGTGATGATTGCTTCATTTTTGTCTATGGATTTTGATTGCCCTAGGTCATGATTTATACAGCACTCAAAGGTTTTGTTTGGATTACCAACGGGAATGTCCATTTGGCTACTTTCTTCAATGGGCATTTCCATTTGGCCAACATGCATGGAGGGGGAGATCTTGTTATATCTTAAGGAGGGATTTTGAGTAGATTCTTTAGAAAACAAAAGATTTTGGGGAGATTTCGGAGTAGGAGGAGGATTTGGGACAATAGGGGTAGGATTAGTGGTAGGGGTAGATTCGTCCATACTTGAGTCATTTTGTATGGCATTGGTTTTCACTAAGGAGTTGGCAATATAAGGTGCCACAGTGGAGTCTTGCATGAAAGTATCTTATGTCTCAATATCCAAGTCATTATTTAATAGATTAAAACTAATTTCAATAATAAAATTACCATTATCCATAGTGGTTTGTGGAAAAACCGTTTGTCTCTCTTCTAAAAGGTAGTTTTTCACATGAGAGGTTGTTTGATTAATAGTCGTGTCTGGATGGGCATTGAGGAGAGGAATTTTATTATTAGAAGGATAATTTTGAATTTTATATTGGAGAGTTTGAGTAACCAAAAACTTACTTGTTTTTGCATTGAATAAATTAACTGAAATGGGCAGTTGGTTTTGATTTTTTTGCCTTGATTCTTCTTCTTAATGAAGGAAACTATTTTCCATTCAAAGTCACAAGCATCTTTTGTAGCTTCTTATTGATGTTCTTGTCCTACATGGTGAGGATCCAAGCTTTGCATTTTGATATAGGTGCATTGTCTTAGTGTGTGACCAAAATGACCACAATTTTTGCAAAGAAAATCCTCCCCTTCATAGAATAAATTCGTTTTGTGGTTTCCAACAAATAGGAAGGATTGAACTGGAATTTCCAAAGGGATTTCAACACAAATCCTTGAATATAGACCTCTTAGGGTTGTTGAGGTAAATGTGTCAATTTTCAGTAGGTGTCCTATTGCATTACCAATTTTTGATATGATTTTACCATCGTAGAATTTCGTTGGTAATTGGGGCAACCTTAACTAAACTGCTGAGATAGTTAGTTTTTCATTTATAGCAACAAAATTTGCTTTCCATTTGGAGATAGATAGGAAATGAACATTAATGAACCATGGCCCTAGGTGGATAGCTTTACCCATCTTTTCTTTCTTTATGAATCTGATGATGTAATAGTCCTCACCAAGGTCAATTAAAGTGAAGTCCTCCGTTGGTTTTCATAGATCTTGAATTTTCCTCTTTAGGTAATGGTGTAGCATACGTTTCCCTACTAACTTGATTATAATTGATTATTTCTCTGGCTTATAGATACGTTGTCTATCTTCAAATGAAAGAGATATTTGTATAGCTTCACCTAGGATAGTCACTTGATCATTCATTGCATTTTTGTCTTCCACTACATTTGTTGAGTCAACCGTATCTTCATGATCGATTGAAGTAGTGAAAATTGTTAAGTTAGATTTAAATAGTTTGTCCTTGAAGGATGTTGGACTTTCTAGATTATTTGGTAAGGGTAGGTGTTGGATTAAATTTGGTGGTTTTAGGGAAATACTCTCTTGTTTCTTAAGGGGATGGGAATGCATTCTGGAGAGAAGTTGGAATTTCTCACTCTTCAAGTTTCAAATTATCTTAAAATTGATAATTTGTTACAGAAAGGTTTGATAAAAACTTCAAAGTCTCCTTGGTCTAGTATCGCTTTTTATGTTAATAATATTGTAGAAAAGGAACGTAGCATTCCTAGATTAGTCATAAACTATAAATCTTTGAATAAGTACTGAAAATGGATTAGATATCCTATCCCCAACGAAAAAGATTTGTTATCAAGATTATATAATGCCGATATATTTTAAAAGTTTGATTTAAAATCTTATTATTGTCAGATTCAAATATTTAATGAGCATACTTATAGAACCGCTTTTAACATTCCGTTCGGCCAATATGAATGGAATGTTATGCCTTTTGGTTTGAAAAATGTCACTTCTGAATTTTAGAAAATAATGAATGATACTTTTAATCCGTATTTAGATTTTGTCATCGTTTATATTGAAGACATATTGGTATTTTCTAAAACATTTGAGATGCATATTAGGTATCTTGATATCTTTAAAACGATAGTTATATAAAATGGTTTAATTATTTCCAAACCAAAATTGAGGTTATTTCAAAAAGAAGTTTGCTTTTTAGGAAATAATATTTGTCAAGGAAAAATTACTCATGTTCAAAGATCAATCGATTTTGCATCAAACTTTTATGATGTTATTACTGACAGGATTCAATTACAATGATATTTGGGAAGTTTAAATTACATATCCCCTTTTTATAAAGATTTATCTCATGACTTAGACCCATTATATGATGGGCTAAAAAATAATTACAAAAAACCTTGGACGGATAGTCATACTACGTTAGTTAAGAGTATTAAACAACGTGTTAAGTCTTTACCTTGTTTGACTCTTGCTAATCCAGCATGGAAAAAGATCATTGAGACAGATGCATCTAATATTGGCTATGGTGGAATTTAAAAAAAAAATAATCCCAACATTAACTGTGAATATTTGATAAGATTTTTCTCAGGAAAATGGACTGAAGTTGCTATGATTGATTGAGGAGCTGATGTAAGCTGCATTTAAGAAGGCTAGAGTTTGGAGCTATATGACCAAATTATCCGTATTTGTAGAATTTAATATCAGCAAGATCTCACTTAGAACTATTTTTCGCAAATCTAGTAGACTTACGATGAGCTTTCCTAATATCACGCTCTTCTTTGGATCTATATCTTGATCTCTTTATCTTATAAGGGTTGTCAGGGTTAGGATATCTATGATACCTATTTTTCTTTTTTCTTGCTATGAATAGAAGTCTCGGGTAAACCGAATTGGGTGTAAAAAACTCCTAATTGAGATTTCTCCTTAAGCTTATCTATCTTAAGCTGCCTAGACAATTTTAACTCATTACACAAGTTTAAACCTTCTTTAGTGCAAACTTCTATTAGTTTTCCATATGTATAATCCTTATACGTAATATCACTGTAGTTGCCTCTTAGAGTCTTTCTTAACCTTTAAGCAAATAAGTGGGGAAGGCCATCTATAAACTTATCTTTCCGATGTTCATACTTCTTAATTATTTTCGGTTAATTCCATAACCCTACTGATAAATGTATCTCTATACCATCTAAAATCACTAAGGATTCTACATCTAAGGCTACGAATGATCTCATTCTGATTGGTAAATCTATCATTGAAGTGTTCTTGATTTGTAAGAACTAGAGTATAAACAACATCTTCTCTATTCTGTCACGATCCCAGTATGACCTTCGCGAATTATCGTGATGGCACCTAGTCTCTAAGACTAGGCATGCCTAACAATATAAAAAATAGAAAAAACTTGTGGAAGAAATAATTAAAAGCCAAAATAACTGAATGGAACAATATTAAAAATGTCGCTCGGTATATACAATACAACTTAACCAAAAAACTAATACACTTTCGCAAAACTCGGAATCTCATAAAACCACAAACCTTTAAATATTTACAAGTGTCTAACTCAAGAATATCTAACAAGGAAAAGAAATATAGAAGGTCTAATACTTAAAAAGAGAATAGAAAGCGACTCTCGGTCTGCAGAGGTAGCATATATACCTCTAAGTCTCTGGAACAGTCGCCTCGCCTCAGGGGTGATAGAACTGAGTCAAAATACCTGGATCTCACATGAAAAACATGCGCAGAAAGGGCATAAGTACACCACAACGGTAGTAACTAAGTGCCAAGCCTAACCTCGATCGGGTAATGACGAGGAAGGTCAAGTCCCTACTGAGTTTAATTAAAATATAAGGTATAATAGTGTAGAATAAGACAGTATAACTGAGTGCAATAGTAAGAAGTAACCAAAATAGAGGAAGAACAACAGCTCAACATAGGGATAACAACCTTAGGTCTCTGAGGATACCGTCATGTAGTCCCAATCAGAACTATCCAGTAGATCTCCTGGGATACCGTCCCGTAGTCCATCATATATATCAGAACAATCTCCCGGGATCATATCCTGTAGTCCAACTATCAAAACGTCTACCAAATCTTGTCCGAATAACATGAAAGTTTCACACACGTCACATTCACCACTACGAAGCTACGAACCTTGTCCATTATTCCATTCCGATCCTCGTATCAATATCTCGCTATCGAACTGGAAAACTTCAAATTTTGACTTTCGGCATTCCAAGCCTAAATTAACTACAAACCTCCAAAACACAATACGAACACGCCCCTAAGCCCGAAATCACCCAACGGTGCTAACGAAACTATCAGATTTTCATTCCGAGTCCATCTTCACACTGTTCCAACTACAATCAAATTTCTGACATACAAGCTCTCATTTAGGGACTAAGTGTCCCAAAACTCTTAGAAACTCAAAACCGAACATCCTGGTAAATCAAAATAGTATAAATAAACACGGGTGAAGAAGTTAATAGGGGATCGGGGAGAAAATTCATAAAACAACCAGCCTGGTCGTCACATCCTCCTACATTTAAACATTCGTCCATCCTCGAACGAGCATAGAGACATGCCTAAAGTAGTGAAAAAATGAGGGTAATAGCTGCGTATATCATGCTCGGTCTGGCAGGTCGCCTCCTTGATCGGTTGACTACGCCACTGAACCTTTATCGAAGCAATGTTCTTTGACCTCAGCTTCCTAACCAGCATATCCAATAATACCACAGGCTTCTTAACATAGGATAGATCCTCGTCCAGCTGAACTGAACTGAAATCCAACACATTTGATGGATCACAGTGATATCTCTGGAGAGTCGAAATATGAAAAATTGGGTGATCTCCTGCCAAACTAGGAGGTAAGGCATGCTCATAAGCAACCTCCCCAACACGCCTCAATATAGGAAACATCATGAACCTTTCGGTCAGCATATTTCTTCTATCTAGACTGGGCTGCACAGAGTCTATCCTAAATTACCTTAACCTTCTCCAAAGAATCCTGAACTAATCAGTGCTCAATAATCTAGCGTCACCCGACTCAAACCAATCCACCGGAGATCTACATCGCCTACCATATAAAGCCTCATACGATGCCATCAGAATGCTGGACCGGTAATTGGTGTCTTATGCAAACTCTCCAAATGGAAAGTACTGATACCAAGACACTCCAAACTCAATCACACATGCGCAGAGCATATCCTCAAGAATCTGAATTGTTCGCTCGGACTATCCGTCCGTCTGAGGGTGAAATGTTATACTCAACTCCACCCCAGTACCCAACTAATTCTTAACGACCCTCCAGAATCATGATGTGAACTGTGATATCCCTCTGCGTGCATGAACTGATCCCAAGCCAAGGAAACTACAGATCTCTGTAGCTGATGATGGTTTAGGCCAACTCTGAACGGTGTCTATTTTCTTCGGATCCACCTGAATACCCTCACTCGATACCACATAGCCTAGGAATGCCACTGAATCCAATAAAAACTCACATTTTGTGAACTTAGAGCCTAACGTCTTCTCTCTCAGAGTCCAAAGCACAGTCCTCAAATGTTGCTCATAATCTTCCTGACTTCGGGAATATACCACAATATCATCAATAAAGACAATGATAAATGAGTCAAGATATGGCCAAAATACACTGTGTATCAAATACATAAAGGCTATTGGGGCATTGGTCAGCCCAAATGACATAGCAAGGAACTCGTAATGACCATACCGAGTCCTGAAAGCAGTCTTTGGGATACCTCGTTCTCGAATCTTTAACTGATTGTAACCTAAATGCAAGTCAATCTTAGAAAACATATGCGCCCTGAAGCTGGTCAAACAAATCATCAATACGAGGAAAAGGACAATAGATATTAACTATAACTTTGTTCAACTGGCAATAATCTATATACATTCGCACAGAACCATCCTTTTTCTTCACAAACAAGGAAGGAGCACCCCAAGGTGAAACACTGGGCTAAATAAAACCCCTATCAAGCAATTCCTGTAACTGATCCTTCAACTCCTTCAACTCAGGAGAACCATATGATACTGAGGAATAGAAATAGGCTTAGTTACCGACAACAAACCAATGCTAAGATCAATAACTCTATCGGGCGGCATGCCCCGAGAGTCAGTTGAAGCACATCAGAGAAATCCTGCACTACTGGGACTGAATAAACGGAAGGGGTATCAATACTGATATCTCTCGCATAAGATAAGTATGTGTTACACCCCTTCTCAACCATATGCTGAGCCTTAAAGAAAGAAATAACTCTACTGGTAGTGTGATCTAAAGTACCCCTCCACTCAACACGTCGTATACCTAGCATAGCCAGCATCACAGTTTTGGCGTGACAATCAAGAATAGCATAATGGGGCGATAACCAGTCCATGCCCAAGATAATATCAAAATCTACCTTGCTGAGCAATAATAAATCGTCTCTGGTCTCAAAACCATAGAGAGTAACCAAACATGACTAATAAATGCATTCCACAATAAGAGAATCTCCCATAGGAGTAAAAACATAAATAGAGGAACTCAAAGAATCCAGCGATACACCCAAATACGGAACAGAATAAGAGGACACATAAGAATAAGTGGATCCTGGATCGAATAGAACCGATGCATCTCTATCATAAACTAGTATAGTACTTATGATAGAATCGGAGGTGACAACCTCGATACTCGCAGGAAGGCCATCATATAAGGCCTGGCCCCCCTGTAGAGTGACCGCTACCTCCCTGACCTCCACCTCTAGCTAGCTGAGCAGGTCGGGTAGCAATAGGAGTTGTATCCATAGCCTGAGAACTCTGGGGGTATGTCGTGGCTTTAAATTCTAGGGAGGAACACAACTTCCAAGTCTAGGGCAATCCCTCACCACGTAGCATGTGTCACTATAATAAAAGCAAGCCCTAGGAGGACATGTCATCTATGACTGGCTCGGACCAGGTCAGCTGGACTGACCACTGAAAGCACCACGCGCATGAGGCACACTAGATATCAGAGTTGCATAATAATGCTCTTAAGGCACATGAGGGGTTGGAGCACCACTGGCTGGTGGAAGAGCTCAATGAATGGGGTGACTCGTATAACTTCTACCATGATAACATGTAGCTAGGGCACAGGCTCCAAAATAATGGCCCAACTTTCGAGACCTCTTGGCCTCCTTTTCCTCTCTCTCCCTATCATGCATACCCTCAATCCTCCTAGCAATGCTCACCACCTGCGGATAATGAGTATCCATCTCTAACTCCCGGGCCATGCTAGACCTGATGCAAGGACATTGGCCTATAACAAACAGGCGAACCTTCTCTTGAACAGTAGAAACCAAGGCTGGTGCATGCCTAGATAAATTAGTGTAACGGACTACATACTCTAAGACAGTCATAGCACACTGGCGTAACTGCTCAAACTATGCGCACCATGCATCCCTGAGGCTCTAAAGAACATACACTCTTATGAACAGATCTGTCACGACCCAAACCCGTTCGTGATGGCGCCCAACACTAAAGCTAGGCAAGCCTGACCAACCGTCGTTCTCATATCAACAATAGTTCTCAATACCGACAATTTAAGGAGAATATAATAGTTTTAGAATAATAATCCAATATTTTTAGAAGAAAATACTGAGAAGTACGAAAACTGATAATAACACTCCCAAAAGATCTGGGGTCACGAGTCTAGAGCCTCTAAACAGAACTAGATAACAATATCTGAATGAAATACTCAAGTCTGGAGATGTGTGTATATATATAACTGAAATAGGAAGAGTAGTCAGGTCCTGCGAACGTCTAGCAGCTACCTCAACAACTCTGATGAACTCTGGTGGCAAGGACTGCTCAGCTAATCCTCCGGTGTACCTGAATCTGCACACAAGGTGCAGGGAGTAGGGGTGAGTACTA
>MU735380.1:6780-30590 GCA_026770625.1 Nicotiana glauca
ACCCCGCATGAATCAGACCGAGCGTAGTTCTTGCAAATTAATGCAAAAAAAAGAGATATTTTTGGGATTTTAAAATTTGTTTTTCTTTAAAGGAAAATTACTGAAGCAAATTCCAACTACAAACTCGATGATTAAAACTAGATCAAGAGTACATCAAAACTTCGCATCCTGGGACCCGTAGGGCATCACTCGGCATCACTCGGCATCACCACAGGCTTCTGCAAGACTGAGAAGGTTTCAATGTCAACTGAGACTATTTTTTAACAACAACTGGCCATGTAATGGCTTATTTTAACAAAGTGGCTATTTTTGCAAAATTGTTTTCAAAGGATGCACACTCGATAATCAAAATTTCTCATCATGGGGATCATGGGGCATCACTTAGCATCGCCACAGGCCAGCGCAAGACTGAGAACTATTTTTAACAACAACTGGCCATGTAATGGTTTATTTTGACAAAGTGGCTATTTTTGCAAAATTTTGTTTAAGAAACTACAAACTCGATGATTAAGAACATATCAACATTTCTAATCCTGGGGCCCATGGGGCATCACTCAGCATCGCCACAGGCCAACGCAAGACTGAGAAAGTTTTAATGTCAATTGCGACTATTTTTACAAAATTGGCCATGTAATGGCTTATTTGACAAATGGATATTTTTGTAACAGTTGTTTAGATGACCAAACTTGATTTCGCATATACGGCCTTTCAACACTTCCGAAATGGAGATTTTAAGGTTGTATCCGCAAACCGTTTAAAAATGACTCAGGGTGGCTGTTCTTGCAAAAATGGCCTTCCGGCGTCCTTTTGAGGAACATTCGGCTTATTTTGAACAAGAATGGCATCACCCGACTAATTCATGACGAAAATTAAAATTCGACATTTTTTAGTTATTTTTGCAAAAGGAGTGATTGGACCCGATGAGGGTTGCCTACGTATCTCACATCCGGTGAGAATCAAACCAGCGTAGTTCGGGCCGATTGGCCAAAAATCAAGACTATTTTTGACCAACAATTTACTTCTATTTTTCAAATATTTTCTTTTTTTTCTACATTTTTTTTTTATTTTTTAAAAAATCCGGCAGCATTCGGGTACTATTTTGACATTGGGTTTTCACAATAAATGATTATCCACCTTTAGTCCTAACACTGCTATTTTTTTTTCACAATTTTTCACTCATTGTATACAAGCCGGTCAACATGCGGAGCCGAGCAAATAAATACAAGTAGCACGTAATATGCATCAGGATGGTCATTTTAATTCGGGTCACCTATCATAGACGGACTCAACCCCCGTGTTGAGTCCCCTAAGTCAAAATGCACGTGATGCAAATAAGCGTCCTACTAGGGATCCGGCATGAGTTTAACCCTAGGTTTATTGGTCTAGACCTGGCTTACCCAAGCGGACAACTCGGGCCGAGGGGGAGGCAGCGTACCGGGGATACAGAAGCTCGCCCATCTTTGCAACTTATCCAAACCTCGTTCTAAATTGGAAAAAAGACTCTAACAGAAGAGAAGCTACACGAAGTGCACCCTTCTCCATGATGTAGAAGACTCAGAAAGAGGGAGGGATTTGCGACAATTTATATACAATTCAACAAATATTAAAGTGGTAAACATTTAGCACGTATAGCATGGATCATGTAGCAAAATCAAATAAAGCCAAACATAACAATTTAACTGAGCTCGAATTCTTGAACCCTGAACCGAAATTCTGGGTTCTTGTCCCCAGCAGAGTCGCCAGAGCTGTCACACCTCCTTTTTCCAAGCTTATTAGGCTTTACTATAACCCGGGAAGTATATAATAAAGAAGGAGTTTTTTCACTTAAAGGACAACCGAAACGGGATTCATTTTATTTAATATTCAGAGTCGCCGCTTGGGAGATTTATGGTGTCCCAAGTCACCTGTTTGAATCCCGAATCGAGGAAGGGTTTGACTCTGTATTAACAGTCGCGAACCAGAAATTCGGGTAAGGAATTCTGTTAACCTGGGAGAAGGTGTTAGGCACTCCCAAGTTCCGTTGTTCTAGCACGGTCGCTCAACTGCTATATTTGGCTAGATTTTGATTTTAATACATGTTAAACCTTCAGTGCAATTTTAAAAGTTATTTATCGCATTTTGTCAATTATTATTTATTTAAGAAAATGAACATCGTTTAAGAACATGTTTTCAGATCACGTCACATGAAATGCACCCAGATCCTTGACATATTCTTATTCAACATTTTCGGATTTGGATTTGGGTCGCATGAAATGCACACCCGTATTAGGAAGGTAAGATTAATTAAAGCGCGCCTGAAGCGACTAACGTGTTGTTATCTTTTGGGAAGGCCGTGAAATTCGCTGAACGGCCCGTCCCGAATACTAAGTATTTAGGGTTAAGTGGTTAATGAGGGCCCCGCAATTATGTATTTTGATTTGGCGAGGCTCGTCTCATTTTTATTATTAAAGGCCAACTAAATTTTTCTATTTTTAGTTTGTATTATCCCTAAAAGAAAAGGAAATATCCTAATCGATTAGTATTAGAGCTCGGGTTTCAAGTTCAAGTCCGGGCCCAAACAAAAGGAATGCACCTTTTAGCTTGAACCGGCTACCTAACTTAAAACCTACAGCCGACCATGTAAACACTAACAAACCCATTGCTATTTCAATCTTGGGCCCAAACAACCCAAACCATTTTATACAAACACATTGGACCATATTCTTAGGAGACTTAAAGTTGGGCCTGGGACTAGCCTAAATCAAACGACTGATCAATTCACATGGAGAAGATCACTTGATCGAATCTCTGGGCTGGTAGATTTACTCGAATATTCGTCCATCAAATTAACCCCCAAAAAAAAACTCTTGGAATGGATTCCACACTGGCAACGAACAGGATCAGTACACTTATCTAGATTAATTGGCTTTTGACCATTTGATATTTATTTCATGCTCACATCACTTTACCTTTTTTTATTTTTAAACGAGTTCCTAAACATCATTAATATTGAAAACTAAATGGGCACGTGAATTTGACAGCATTATTAATACAAATCAATTATTTTTTAATCTAAGTCAAGCTATCACTATTGGATGAATTAAAGTACTGTAGTTAACTACAAAAATATGAGAGTGCATTATAAGGATATGAAACAGTTCATGAGTCTAACTATCAGTAATTGTTTTTTAAGTTCAAAAAGTTAAAACTAGCCCAATCAAACTAAAGTATACTCTAGCTAACCAATTCAAATCTAACAATTCAGAAGCCTAAAAAGTTAGAACTAGCCCAATCAAACTAAAGTATACTCTAGCTAATCAATTCAAATCTAACAATCCAGGAGCCTAATAACATGTAACTGCCAATCAAAGGGTTCGAACTATGCTGAATCAAACTATTCATCTAACACATGATGTGAAGACTAGCTTTACAGTCCATTTATTACATAACAATTCCAATCCAATCACTATAAATGTAATGATAACACTCAAACACAAAATTTCAACATAATGATTTAAATATAATGAGACGAGAGATCTAAAGTAGAAAAGTGATTTCAACTTCTATTCACGTTGTCAACAGGAAGGAGATACATCAATGTCAACTTGAAATGTGTACCTGAGATGTGAAATCCAGAAGAAGAAAAGAGTGTCAGCAGTGTTTTTGTTGGAAAATTATCCAAAACAACAGCAACAGCACATACAGCAGTAGTGACTAGTAACATGACTGATTTTAAACCCAAATTATCCAGGAAATTTCCCCAAAACAGCTTGAATAAGCTCAAATGAGCTTGAAATTGAATCAGTATTTTAGAGAAAAACAGTCACACAACCAAACTGATTCAGGAAGCATCAACCGAGCTTGAAATTGAACACAAAAATCAACACATTGAGCCTTTGAAATTTTCAGGAAAATTAGACAATACAACTCAGCCCCAAAAAATCAAAATGACTTGAATCTTAATAGAACAGTAAATGTTTTTGGTTTTTTGTTGATCTTTTGTAATGTTTCTGGATTTTTGTATGTGAAAGAAACTAAAAACTAAGAAGTTAAGATCTGAATTTTTGAATTTTAGATCTGCAGAATGAAGGGGATTTTTTGGTGGGAATATTGTGGTTGCCCAAAACTTTTAAACAAGGCAGAATGACTGCCTATTTATAGACACACTTGGAAGGGAATTTTAAATTTTTATTTTACCTTTTAGTCCCTATGTTATTTCTGCTTTTCACCCTTTATTTCTGATTTTGTTGCACAAGTAAGTGCAATTATTTATCTAAAATCTGCACTAAAGTCCATTCTAGAAGGTTCTATCCCCTTACAATCCCTATTCAACCCCTACTTCATTTCAATATTTACCATTTCTAATGAACCTGCTATTTTTCTATGCCCAAATTACCCCTGAGGTTCCCTGAAATTACTACCCACACCTAAACCCATCAACTAAACTCCAATTCCTTTGTTTAGATAATCTAACTAAAGTTAACTAACAAGTGATTTATTCAACTATATCCAAACAACCTATCTTAAACACTACACTAATTAACACTAATATCGAATGAACAATTAACAAACTGATAAACTGAAATTAATCCAAATCAAGTTCCAAATTCACTTTCATATGAACCGAACAAAGAAAAACCTAATTATACTAACGACTAATACAAACTAACACTTATCAAAACAAAAACTAAACAGGATAAAATAATCAACACCAAGCTAACACTCTAACAAATTAACCACCATTTGAACCTAATACGAAAAGACTTCAAATCAAAAATAGCTAACAGAATCAAGACGAAAACTCTATTGAAATTAAACCACCGATTAGCATATTTTGGAAATCAAATTAACCTAAAATGAAAGGAAAGATCACTGATTAAGACAAAGATACAAAGAGGATTTAACTAATAAAATTGTAGGGTTATAACATACTTACTACGACAAAGCCCTTGATTTTGAAAATCTCCCAAAAGCTGGTCCGAACTATGAATCCACAGAGTTCCTAAGCTGCTATGACATGGAATCTATCACGAAGACGGATCCTTGGTGGAAAACGAGGCGGTGCCGCTACTGGAATTTAAAGGCGTCGATTAGGGTTCTTCAACTTTGAATCAAGATTCGAAGCCCTTGAGGTCAATTCGGAGGAAAAGGGATGGAGATATGGCATGAGAAGGCTTATACGATGCCAGGGTATGATTTGGGCGGCCATTGGTGTAATTCTCGTCTTGGCCGAAAATTTCAATGGATGATTTGACACGTTTGGCCAGGATTTGGACAAAACTAGGTTGGAGGTTGGAAAGAGGAGGGAAAAAGGGGTTAAGGGTGTAAATTTGGGGTTGATTAGGATTGCGCCGCCGCCGCCGGCTGCGATGGGGCAGAAGTGGCGAAAGGGAGGTGGGGGTAGGGTGGTCATTAGCAGCGCTACAGGGATTTCTAAGGTTTGAGCAAAGAAAATCAAGAGGGGGGGGGGGCCGGGCTGAGGGGACTAATTCAGACACATGTATACTAAAAACCTAGGAAGCTTCCCATCCGTTAGATCAAACATCAAGGGCCAGGATTGCATTGCAAAAACGACGTCGTTTGGGGCTTTATTTGGACGATGGACCGGGTTAGTAATAAGCTGGGCCTAGGCGGGAATTTGATGTTTTGGGCTTAGACAATTTTGAATACAATGGCCCAAATGTCCCTTTCTTCTTTCAATTGATTTCCCTTTGTTCTCTTCACTTCTTTTAATTAAGTGTCTCTTTTTATTTCTTTTTTGATTTTGCATTCATTTTCATTTTTATATTTTGTATTTTTTACTTTGTATTATTTTTTTCTGATTTTGTAAAAATTAAAACAAAACCTAATTAAACTATTTAACTTCTAAAATTATTTAAAATCAATTATCAATTAAATTTGCCTAGGAACAAATTAATACTAAAATAAAATTAAAATCCTAAATGCAAATGCATAATTTTGTATTTTTATATGACTTAACATGCACAGATAACATGCAAACAATTAACACAAAATTCACAAAAAATTGTAAAAATAAGGAATTTTTTTTTTTGAATTTTATGGGAATAACTCATATATAGGGCAAAAATCACGTGCTCACAGTTGCCCCTCTTTGCTCGGAAACATGAAAAGTTTTCATGCAAAGATAAGTAAGCAGATACGAGCGATTTTTGCCCGTTTGAAAATTTCGTGTGAAGCATTTTGAAAGATTTTGACCGCACCCTGCTTCAAAGGTTGCCTACATATCTTGGGCTAAACAGGAATCAGGTCAATGCAGTTCGGAAGTGTCTGGTAGCTGGGACTACCAGGAGCTGTGATTTCACTACTGTTGTTGCTATTACTGCTTGCTGACATCCTTATTACACCAGGTCAAGATAAAAAGAAACTATCCTAAGCTATGAATTACAAAAAGTCCTATCTATGTCTTCAAACTTGTTCTTGTGTTGCCTCGAACTTGTATCTTGCGTTCTTCCAATGTAATTCTTGTTGTTGCCTTGGCGATATTCTGCCATCCCTCCTGATGTTGCTTGACTACTATAGTTTAAAATATGTGTCCATTCTTCAGGTGGGCTCCTGTTTGCGATTGCTTGAAAAGGTATTCCCTTGTTCTCCAGGTGGGCTCCTGCTTACAACAAAATAGATAAACAAAGAAAATTTTATGCCCCAGTCTGTTGACTAGGCATATCATGCTATCAGATATTAAAATTTAAAGGCTAAAATTTGGATTGTACTTCCCTTGTTTTCCAGGTGGGTGCCTGCTGCTGAAACTTGAAAAGTATTCCCTTGTTCTCCAGGTGGGCTCTTGATTGCTGAACTTGAAAAGTATTCCCTTGTTCTCAAGGTGGGCTCCTGACTTCAACAAAATAAACAAACAAAGAAAATTTTCTGCTCCAGTTTGGTGGCTGGGTATAGTATGTTATCATATATAAAAATTGAAAGCAAAATTTGAATTGTAAATCCCCTGTACTCCAGGTGGGCGCCTGATTGCTGAAGCTTGAAAAGTATTCCCTTGTTCTCCAGGTGGGCTCCTGCTTGCTGAACATGAAATGTATTCCCTTATTCTCCAGGTGGGCTCCTGACTGCAATAAAATAGACAAACAAAGAAAATTTTCTGCTCCAGTTTGGTGGCTTGGCACATGGATGAATGTTAAACTGAATTATTTTACTAACTATTATAAAAATTTGAAACTGAATTATTTTACCAACTATTATAAGAATCTGAAAGCTAAGTCCTATTATCCACGGAGGTCCTGACAACTCCTAACAATTATGAACCTAAGTTATATCTTTCAAAGGTATTACTTCCACTACATTGTTATCAAAGAGGTCTTAACTACTCCCCATTATCAAGGAGGGTCCTGACAACTTCTAGTTAAAAGACAATTTTAACCTAAATAATTATATCTACTAAAGGTACGACTTCTACTATATCTTGTTATTCAGACTGGCCTTAAAACTACGTCCCATTATCCAGGAGGGTCCTGACAACTTTTAGTTAAAGGATAATCTATTAAAGGTATTACTTCCATTACATTGTTATCAAGAGGTCTTAACTACTTCCCATTATCCAGGAGGGTCCTGACAACTTTTATTACGACTTCCACTATATCTTGTTATTTAGACTGACCTTAAAACTATGTCCCATTATCCAGGAGGGTCCTGACAACTTTTAGTTAAAGGATAATCTACTAAAGGTATTACTTCCATTACATTGTTATCAAGAGGTCTTAAATACTTCCCATTATCCAGGAGGGTCCTGACAACTTTTAATTAAAAGGCTGTTTTAACCTAAACTATATCTATTGCAAGTACGACTTCCACCACATCTTGTTATCTAGACTGACTTTAAAACTACGTCCCATTATCCAGGAGGGTCCTGACAATTTCCAGTCATACCTGTTTGGGTCCTGCATTTCTTTATGGAGGATTTCTCCAAAACTTCTGTCCCTGTTTCAATCAAAGAAAATCTTGTCAGTTTAAAATGTGGTGGTTGGTTTGTGGCCTTGAACTTTGAAAGTGGACCAACATCCTCCATTTGTTGCATTGCATGAATCAGCGCCTCCCCACTCAAAGATGTATGTTATTCCTTTTTGTATTAATCCATGGTCCGTTCCTTGAGGTCTACAGCCCCCTTTGATTTTTCTTGGAAAGTCTTGCTCATTACTAGTTTTCCACCCTTTGTCCATCCTATCACAGGAATTCTTTTGATTCATTCACCCTTACCCTTCATCTGTTGCGTTGTTCCTGAGTTGATACGTACCAAATCCTTGTATTTCACACAAATCCCCAAAGCCAGTTGACTGCCCTCCACTCAATATATATGTAGTTTTCCTTGATCTTATCACTGGCCCCACTTTACTCCTTCATTTGTCATGATAACTGATTTCCATTCAAAGACCTTAATCGTTCCTTAATTGACCACTTCCTTTGTCAGAATATACCTCTTCTCCGTTCGAACCCCATACTTCTATTTGTTGTATTGCTCCTGAATTGACACTTACCAACCTTTGTGTCTCATACGAACCCCAAAGCATTTTAATTGTTACCAACTTCAGCGCACATATTACTCTTTTCTGGTTTAAACCACCGGTCTTGCCCTTGAAGTCTATTGCTCTATCGCTAGCCATGATAACTTTGATTTCTTTTTTGGGAGATCTTGATTGTCATTGGGGTTAATCCTATTACGGGAATTCTTTTGATCTGTTCAACCTCGCTCTTCATCTGTTGTTCATGAATTGATGTACACCAAGCACAAGGACTTCCAAAGCATGTTAATTGTTGTCAACCCCAGTCATGTTTGATGTTATTTCCTGACTTATGACAATTTGATGTGCTGGCCAGATCCTATTGTGTGCAATTGGAAAGCTTGGTGGCAAATTTTGAAGTCATTTCTCATTTGTTATGACCAGATAGACTCTAAAAGGCGGAAATACAAGGTGGGAAGAATAGAGTGAAGGAGAATGTAAAGAGACGATTCCTAGCAAGAAACCTACAAAGTAGAACACCATCAGATGTTGATACCGACTCTAGCGACCTTGACATGCACCTGTAGCCTACTCTTTTAGCGAATCTAATGCTCAGCTCTTGTTGCAATTTTCACCGTGAAACTGACCTTCAATGCTCCATTTACCCGATCTGATTCACAATCTTTAGTCGACTTGTGGTGCCCATAGGGTTTTCACCATCAAGCCTCTCTCATTTTGATTTTTCTCTCAACTCACTGTCGCCTTACGGTGCCCGTGAAGGTTTTCACCAATAAGACTCTCTCATTTTAATTTCTCTCATCTTGGGGTCCCGTGGTGATTCTCATCATCATGACTTTCTAATTCTTCATTTTCCTTTGTTTGGACTAGAGTGTTGCTCCTGATGTGATTCACCTTTGCTCGCTTGACTCGGCATTTTTTGAAGATTGATCGGAAGGTCTTTCTTTTGACCGTAATGTGGATTTTGGATAGGATTTAGAAAGAAGGGTATAGAGGCTCAAAATAATTCAACGTGGGTTAAAGAACTACAACTTTCGGAATCATATTTCTTGCAACAACCATAGCTTCTGCCCCAGTTTCCTTCTTAGGAATTCTTGGATTTTTCTTTTGTTAGGACTGAACCTCAGTGAGGCTGCCTACGTACCCTTTCGGGATCAAGACAAACGTAGTTCAGCCGACTACTTTTGTTGTTGCCATCTTTCTTCCACTTTTCTTTTCCTTTCTTTTCATTCTTTTCTTTTCTTTTCTCTTTTTGCTTTTTCTTTTCTTTTCTCTTCTTTTCTTTCTTTTTCTTTTCTCTTTTTGCTTTTTCTTTTCTTTTCTTTTCTTTTCTTTTCTTTTTTCTTTTCTTTTCTCTTCTTTTCTTTTTGTTCTTTTTCTTCTCTCTTTTTTTCTTTCACTTTCCCTTCACTAATTTTTTTCTCTTGTTTCTCTACTTACTTTTCCATTCGAGCTTGTGAGTCTTATTATTGATTTCGAAAGAGGGTATGCAAGAAAATAATCGAGGCTCAAAGGGGTAACAAAGGATAAAGTGTTTGGATAGCAGAATAAAATGCCTTCGTCATTCCAATCTCCAAAACATGCCAGATACAAACTACACAGTTAAACAAGCTGAGGAAAACACATAACACCTTTTGATTGATTCACATATTTGCCTTATGTATTTGCCGATTCTTAGCACCATTGGACAACAATCTCGGTACCGTGAACGGTCCCTTTAGAATTGGGGCATTCTTGCCTTTGGCTTTAAACCGATGAGGCATGATACAGTTCCACAGTATTTCTCTATGTTCTATTTGCCTCCAGTTTCACTTGATCCGGGCTTCAAAGGGTTCTAATGTGTTCTTATTTCTTTCGAGTGCCCTTACATCTTCAACATTATTTCATTGCTAAAAGGACTTTTAAAAACTAGGCTGAGAATTATATGTGCATGTTATGTCACTAAAGTTAGCATGAAAAGAATTGTAGAATGACTAGAAATGAAATGATTAGAAATGGCAGGAAACAGAGAATTGCATTAGTCTGATGGTGAAAGGGTTGATATAACAAAGAAAGAAAACTGGACCAGTTTCAATCTTTGAACAAATCTAGACAACACTAAACAAGTTATTATGACGAAGCAAAAGTGAAAGGATAGAAGGGTTTGAATTACAAGACAATGTCCGGATTACATCCCTGAGATAACCCGGACAACAGAAATGACACCAAAATAAACCACCAAAAACTCCACTCTAGTCCACCAAGAGATAGAGCGTCTTTTCAATCACCAAACTTGACATCTTAGCCACTGAATTTCACACCAAGGTTACTGGTACTTTCACAAGCTTTCATCACGTTGTTCTCAGCAAACTGCTTTTGGATTTCTTTTGCCGGCTTATTATCACGATCAACCATTCCCACCATGCACGTCTCGTTACACACATG
Organism: Nicotiana glauca; assembly: GCA_026770625.1. Lineage (NCBI taxonomy): Eukaryota > Viridiplantae > Streptophyta > Magnoliopsida > Solanales > Solanaceae > Nicotiana > Nicotiana glauca. Next base: position 17,667 of record MU735380.1, read on the forward strand.
AGATGGACTTTGACCAGTGTTTACTGCATCTGGACTTTGCACGACAATGTCGCCTACATCAATAAGCTTCTGAATTGCATTCTTCAACTTCCAACATTTCTCTATGTCATGCCCTAGGGCACCTGAGCAGCATGCGCACCTATGAGAAGGATCAAACTTCTTTGGAAGAGAGCTCGGCATTTTCATCTGAATCGGTTCTAACATATCCAATGTCCTTAACCTCTGGAACAAACTGGCATATGATTCTCCCAATGGAGTGAGGGTTTTCTTCTTCCATAACCTCTCATTCTTAAATGCTGGATTGGGCCGAAAACCTTATCCGGGGTGTTTTTGGTAAGCTCGCGGGGGTAGATAGGCATTTTGAGGAGCTAGGAACTGGGATTGTGATGAGCGACTTTGGAATTTCTGTGGAGAGAAGAATCGCCGGGGAGGATCATCTAATGCACAAGGATCACCACGGGGACGATGTCGAGGCTGGAAGTGTCGATCAGGAGAACCTATCGGATCGTCTTTTCTGTTCCTCTTTCTTCAAGCCAAGCTTACTGGTACTTTATGAATGGCTTCCGAACAACTCATGATTTTACCTGACTTGATTCCTTCTTCTACTAGCTCCCCCATTTTTAACACATCCTTGAAAGGCTTTCCCAGGGCCGGGATCAAATGACTGTAGTAGGTGGGTCCCTAGGCCTGTAGAAAAAGCTTGACCATTTCTTCTTCCATAATCGGAGGACTGACTCGAGCAGCTTGCTCCCTCCATCTGTACCCAAACTCTTTAAAGCTTTCCTCTGGCCTCTTTTCCATTTTAGATAACGAGGAGCGGTCTGATGTAACACTCGATTTACACTGAAAATATCGGACAAAATCTTGAGCCATGTCGCCCAATGTAAGCCACTTATCTTGACTGGTATACCAGTCCAAGGCTGTTCCAGTTAGGCTTTCACTGAAATATGTCATCATTACGTCGTCTTTCTCCCATATAATCCTCATTTTGTTGCAATAGATCCTCAGGTGGGCCACCGGATCTCCATGCCCATCGTACAAGTTAAATCTTGGTACTTTGAACCCTGCGGGTATGCTGTCCTGGCTTTCCACTCTTTGCTTGTCCCTAAAGGACAGATCTGTGCTTTTCAACTTCCTGGGTACCCCATCTCGCTCTTCTCTTCCCGTAACCCTTTCATTTCTAGCATGGAGCTGCTCATCCCGGAAGCTCTTCTTGTATGAATTGAGGTTCTTGCGGGCTCCCTCTGGGAGGTGATATTGGGTATTGTGAACTTTGAGTGGGTATTCATTGTTTGGGGTAATGGATATGGTATGGGAGTAATTTCAGGGAGATGTAACTAGAGGATGAGTGATGGAGTTATTAGGGTAGTTGGGAAAATTGTGATAAACGGGTGTATCTAGGGAATATGGAGGATCATTTGTCACTGTGTCTGTAACTTGGGTAAGGGCAACATCTGGAAAAATCGGTGGTGGCGGGGGTGGTGCCTTCCCAGTCATCCAGGCTTGATACATATCTGCCATGTGTTGTCTCAACATCCGCACCTCCTCGACCAACCCATCATCCCGTTCATCCACCTGCTGTCGAGTACCGGTATTAACCACATCAATTCTATTGTTGTTTGCCATCGCCTTTTGTTCTTGTGTTGTAACGAGGAATTACTGTTTTTTAAAACCATAAACCAACCACCTTTCTGGAATGACAAAATGAAGCCACTATGTTAGCGTTAGGGCATTTAGCATATTGATTTTTCTTTCCCCTTATTTTCTTGGTTTTTCTCTATTTTCTTTTCTTTTTGCCTTTTTGTGGGTTTTCCTCTTTTTCCTTTTTGTTTTCTTTTTCTTTTGGTTGTGGTCGAATCCTACATGGATTGCCTACGTATCATGACCCCGCATGAATCAGACCGAGCGTAGTTCTTGCAAATTAATGCAAAAATAAAGAGATAATTTTGGGATTTTCAAATTTGTTTTTCTTTGAAGGAAAATTACAGAAGCAAATTCCAACTACAAACTCGATGATTAAAACTAGATCAAGAGTACATCAAAACTTCGCATCCTGGGACCCGTGGGGCATCACTCGGCATCACCACAGGCTTCCGCAAGACTGAGAAGGTTTCAATGTCAACTGAGACTATTTTTTAACAACAACTGGCCATGTAATGGCTTATTTTAATAAAGTGGCTATTTTTGCAAAAAAAATTTCAAAGGATACACACTCGATAATCAAAATTTCTCATCCTGGGGCCCATGGGGCATCACTTAGCATCGCCACAGGCCAGCGCAAGACTGAGAACTATTTTTAACAACAACTGGCCATGTAATGGCTTATTTTGACAAAGTGGCTATTTTTGCAAAATTTTGTTTAAGAAACTACAAACTCGATGATTAAGAACATATCAAAATTTCTCATCCTGGGGCCCATGGGGCATCACTCAGCATCGCCACAGGCCAACGCAAGACTGAGAAAGTTTTAATGTCAATTGCGACTAGTTTTACAAAATTGGCCATGTAATAGTTTATTTGACAAATGGATATTTTTGTAACAGTTGTTTAGATGACCAAACTTGATTTCACATATACGTCCTTTCAACACTTCCGAAATGGAGATTTTAAGGTTGTGTCCGCAAACCGTTTAAAAATAACTCAGGGTGGCTGTTCTTGCAAAAATGACCTTCCGGCATCCTTTTGAGGGACATTCGGCTTATTTTGAACAAGAATGGCATCACCCAACTTATTCATGATGAAAATTAAAATTCGTCATTTTTTAGTTATTTTTGCAAAAGAAGTGATTGGACCCGATGAGGGTTGCATACGTATCTCACATCCGGTGAGAATCAAACCAGCGTAGTTCGGGCCGATTGGCCAAAATAAAGACTATTTTTGACCAACAATTTACTTCTATTTTTCAAATATTTTCTTTTTTTTAATATATATATTTTTTCATTTTTTCAAAAATCCGGCAGCATTTTGGTACTATTTTGACATTGGGTTTTCACGATAAATGATTATCCACCTTTAGTCCTAGCACTGCTATTTTTTTCATAATTTTTCACTCATTGTATACAAGCCGGTCAACATGCGGATCCGGGTAAATAAATGCAAGTAGCACGTAATATGCATCAGGATGGTCATTTCAATTCGGGTCACCTATCCTAGACGGACCCAACCCCTGTGTTGAGTCCCCTAAGTCAAAATGCACGTGATGCAAATAAGCGTCCTACTTGGGATCCGGCATGAGTTTAACCCTAGGTTTATTGGTCTAGACCTGGCTTACCCAAGCGGATAACTCGGGCCGAGGGGGAGGCAGCGTACCGGGGATACAGAAGCTCGCCCAGCTTTGCAACTTATCCAAACCTCGTTCTAAATTGGGAAAAGGACTCTAACAGAAGAGAAGCTACACGAAGTGCACCCATCTCTATGATGTAGAAGACTCAGAAAGAGGGAGGGATTCGTGACAATTTATATACAATTCAACAAATATTAAAGCGGTAAACATTTAGCATGCATAGCATGGATCATGTAGCAAAATCAAATAAAGCCAAAAATAACAATTTAACTAAGCTCGAATTCTTGAACCCTGAACCGAAATTGTGGGTTCTTGTCCCCAGCAGAGTCACCAAAGCTGTCACATCTCCTTTTTTTGAGCTTATTAGGCTTTACTATACCCCGGGAAGGATATAATAAAGAAGCAGTTTTTTCACTTAAAGGACAACCGAAACGGGATTCGTTTTATTTAATATTCAGAGTCGCCAGTTGGGATATTTATCGTGTCCCAAGTCACCGGTTTGAATTCCGAATCGAGGAAGGGTTTGACTCTGTATTAACAGTCGCGAACCAGAAATCCGGGTAAGGAATTCTGTTAACCTGGGAGAAGGTGTTAGGCACTCCCAAGTTCCGTGGTTCTAGCACGGTCGCTCAACTGCTATATTTGGCTAGATTTTGATTTTAATACATGTTAAACCTACACTGCAATTTTAAAAGTTATTTACCGCATTTTGTCAATGATTATTTATTTAAGAAAATGAACGTCGTTTAAGAACATGTTTTCAGATCACGTCACATGAAATGCACCCGGATCCTTGACATATTCTTATTCAACGTTTTCGGAATTGGATTTGGGTCGCATAAAATGCACACCCGTATTAGGAAGGTAAGATTAATTAAAGCACGCCTGAAGCGACTAACGTGTTGTTATCTTTTGGGAAGCCCGTGAAATTCGCTGAACGGCCCGTCTCGAATACTAAGTATTTGGGATTAAGTGGTTAATGAGGGCCCCGCAATTATGTATTTTAATTTGGCATGGCTCGTCTCATTTTTATTATTAAAGGCCAACTAAATTTTTCTATTTTTTGTTTGTATTATATCTAAATGAAAAGGAAATATCCTAATCGATTAGTATTAGAGCTCGGGTTCCAAGTTCAAGTCCGGGCCCAAACAAAAGGAATGCACCTTTTAGCTTGAACCCGCTACCTAACTTAAAACCTACAGCCGACCATGTAAACACTAAAAAACCCATTGCTATTTCAATCTTGGGCCCAAACAACCCAAGCCATTTTATACAAACACATTGGACCATATTCTTAGGAGACTTAATGTTGGGCCTGGGACTAACCCAAATCAAACGACTGATCAATTCACATGGAGAAGATCACTTGATCGAATCTCTAGGCTGGTAGAATTACTCGAATATTTTTCCACCAAATTAACCCCCAAAAAAACTCTTGGAATGGATTCCACACTGGCAACGAACAGGATCAGTACACTTATATAAATTAATTGGCTTTTGACCATTTGATATTCATTTCATGCTCACATCACTTTAACTTTTTTTTTATTTTTAAACAAGTTCCTAAACATTATTAATATTGAAAACTAAACGGGCACGTGAATTTGATAGCATTATTAAGACAAATCAATTATTTTTCAATTTAAGTCAAGCTATCACTATTGGATGAATTAAAGTACTGTAGTTAACTACAAAAACATGAGAGTGCATTACTAGGATATGAAACAGTTCATGAGTCTAACTATCAGTCATTTTTTTTAAGTTCAAAAAGTTAAAACTAGCCCAATAAAACTAAAGTATACTTTATCTAACCAATTCAAATCTAACAATTCAGGAGCCTAATAACATGTAACTGCCAATCAAAGGGTTCGAACTATGCTGAATCAAACTATTCACCTAACACATGATGTGAAGACTAGCTTTACAGTCCATTTATTACATAACAATTCCAATCTAATCACTCTAAATGTAATGATAACACTCAAACACAAAATTTCAACATAATGACTTAAATATAATGAGACGAGAGATCTAAAGTAGAAAAGTGATTTCAACTTCTATTCACGTTGTCAACAGGAGGGAGATACATCAATGTCAACTTGAAATGTGTACCTGAGATGTGAAATCCAGAAGAAGAAAAGAGTGTCAGCAGTGTTTTTGTTGGAAAATTATCCAAAACAACAGCAACAGCAGATACAGCAGTAGTGAGCAGTAATAGAACTGATTTTAAACCCAAATTATCCAGGAAATTTCCACAAAACAGCTTGAATAAGCTCAAATGAGCTTGAAATTGAACCAGTATTTTAGAGAAAAACAGTCACACAACCAAACTGATTCAGGAAACATTAACCGAGCTTGAAATTGAACACAAAAATCAACACATTGAGCCTTTGAAATTTTTAGGAAAATTAGACAATACAACTCAGCCCTAAAAAATCAAAATGACTTGAATCTTAATAGAACAGTAAATGTTTTTCATTTTTTGTTGATCTTTTGTAATGTTTCTGGATTTTTGTATGTGAAAGAAGCTAAAATCTAAGAAGTTCAGATCTAAATTTTTGAATATCAGATCTACAGAATGAAGGGGTTTTTTTGGTGGGAATATTGTGGCTGCCCAAAACTTTTAAACAAGGCAGAATGACTGCCTATTTATAGACACACGTGGGAGGGAATTTCAAATTTTTATTTTACCTTTTAGTCCCTATGTTATTTCTGCTTTTCACCTTTTATTTCTGACTTGTTGCACAAGTAAGTGCAATTATTTATCTAAAATCTACACTAAAGTCCACTCTAGAAGGTTTTATCCCCTTACAATCCTTATTCTACCCCTGCTTCATTTCAACATTTATCATTTCTAATGAACCTGCCATTTTCCTATGCCCAAATTACCGCTGAGATTCCCTGAAATTACTACCCACACCCAAACCCATCAACTAAACTCCAATTCCTTTCTTTAGATAATCTAACTAAAGTTAACTAACAAGTGATTTATTCAGCTATATCCAAACAACTTATCTTAAACACTACACCAATTAACACTAATATAGAATAAACAATTAACAAACTGATAAACTGAAATTAATCCAAATCAAGTTCCAAATTCACTTTCATATGAACAGAACAAAGAAAAACCTAATTATACTAACGACTAATACAAACTAACACTTATCAAAACAAAAACTAAACAGGATAAAATAATCAACACCAAGCTAACAATCTAACAAATTAACCACCATTTGAACCTAATACGAAAAGACTTCAAATCAAAAATAGCTAACAGAATCAAGATGAAAACTCTATTGAAATTAAACCACTGATTAGCATATTTTGGAAATCAAATTAACCTAAAATGTAAGGAAAGATCACTGATTAAGACAAAGAAACAAAGAGGATTTAACTAATAAAATTGTAGGGTTATAAAATACTTACTATGACAAAGCCCTTGATTTTGAAAATCTCCCAAAAGCTGGTCCGAACTATGAATCCACAGGGTTCCTAAGCTGCTATGACATGGAATCTATCACGAAGACGGATCCCTGGTAGAAAACGAGGCGGCGCCGCTACTGGAATTTAAAGGCGGCGGTTAGGGTTCTTCAACTTTGAATCAAGATTCGAAGCCCTTGAGGTCGATTCGGAGGAAAAGGGATGGAGATATGGCATAAGAAGGCTGAGACGATGCCAGGGTATGATTTTGGCGGCCATTGGTGTAATTCTCGTCTTGGCCGGAAATTTCAATGGAAGATTTGACACGTTTGGCCAGGATTTGGACAAAACTAGGTTGGGAGTTGGAAAGAGGAGGAAAAAAGGGGTTAAGGGTGTAAATTTGGGGTTGATTAGGGTTGTGCCGCTACCGCCGGCGATTTTTGGCCGGCGGCGATGGGGTGGAAGCGGTGGAAGGGAGGTTGGGGTAGGGTGGTCGTTAGTGGCGCTACAGGGATTTCTAAGGTTTGAGCAGAAAATCAAGAGACAGGGGGGGCTGAGGGGAATTAATTCAGACACATGTATACTAAAAACCTAGGAAGCTTCCCATCCGTTAGATCAAACATCAAGGGCCAGGATTGCATTGTAAAAACGACGTCGTTTGGGGCTTTATTTGGACGATGGACCGGGTTAGTAATAAGCTGGGCCTGGGCGGGAATTTGATGTTTTGGGCTTAGACAATTTTGAATACAATGGCCCAAACGTCCCTTTCTTCTTTCAATTGATTTCCCTTTGTTCTCTTTACTTCTTTTAATTAAGTGTCTCTTTTTATTTCTTTTTTGCTTTTGCATTCATTTTCATTTTTGTATTTTGTATTTTTTACTTTGTATTATTTTTTTCTGATTTTGTAAAAATTAAAACAAAACCTAATTAAACTATTTAACTTCTAAATTATTTAAAATCAATTATCGATTAAATTTGCCTAGGAAAAAATTAATACTAAAATGAAATTAAAATCCTAAATGCAAATGCATATTTTTATATTTTTATATGACTTAATATGCACAGATAACATGCAAACAATTAACACAAAATTCACAAAAATTTGTAAAAATAAGGAAAAAAAATTTTTGTTTGAATTTTATGGGAACAACTCATATATAGGGCAAAATTCACGTGCTCACAAAGACCACACTGTCTAAGATTCATAGGCCACCGAATACTCTCTCAATGCTTCCCAGAAATACCACGTTCCAGAATACTTTACTTGAAAAACTTCCTGTGAACCCAAATTCACTGCCATTACTTTCTAGATGCCGATACATAGGATCCCATAATTAACCTAAAAATACCACAAGCCTCGACATTCCCCGATGAATAAACAGTCTCTGACCACATACACAACCTTGAGACACCTGATTGATACATGTACAATCTTGAGCACATTAAAACTATTCACGAGAGTCATTCACTCTTATTCAAACTACAATTTACCTGACTTAACGTACAGAACCACTCGTGCCTTATTAGCACTCTGACACCGAAGGATATGACCTCATTCCAATACAAACGAACATCTTCCTTCTCTATACACTGAGCATTCTTTATCAACAACAGCTCAAGACATCCTAATATTTCCTCACCTCTACGAAGCACCATATAACCTTTATCAAAAATTTTGCTTCACTCGTGCCATCCTTGGCTCATTTTCTGCAACCAGGAATGATCCGCCAGCATACCTCAAAAAGGAACCAACATAGCACATAACCGTGCAATCAGCTAATCAACAGCAACCTCCCCAACTTGGCTCGAAGCCATCTATCAGGACACATTCAATAACCCGTAATACTTTTACCCTAATGATGCCACAGTATTATAGTGAGATTGAACTCAAATCATCTACTAGTTTATGAAAACACAGATCCTTGGACACTGAAATCCTCTACAAACCTCGCATTCATCCCCACATCAGCTGAGTCCACTTTCTTAAGCGACTTGAATTTATCAAATTTTAACATGTACCCTTCAATTACACGTGAGATCTTCTAACAGTATACATAAGAATCGTACCCCTTAAGAGCACTCCGCAGGAGATATCCCACCTGCTTCGCCTCAATTTAGTATTTCAGCACACCTTCCACCATCTTACACATAACACATCCATTAAGTCTTCCTGATTCTGAACTCATATCGCCACACGTAGTATACTTCACTTCCAAACTAGGAGACACGAAAATATTCTTCACGCGCCCATATTCGGGCTACATATCAAACCATAATAGGAAACGAATAACTTAACAGTTCATCTATTATCCCGCAGACTTCTTCGTCACTACCACATCATATAATAACATCTCACAATACTAACTTACTCATCACATGAATACCAAACCACCATTCCTGCTAATAGTGACAATACCGAACATATAAGTTCAAAACACTTGCTCACACGATCAGCACCTCAGTGCTCCAGCCATAGGCAAGATCCGGCCTCAAGTCCTCCAAACTGGCCCAACATCAAGCTCACGGGATCACATCTCGCCCCTCGATCATGGAATCACAAGCCATAAGGGCACTTACAATATCGAGCGCTCATGTGCGCATACAGACGCGTGGAAGGAATTTCAAGAGTTATATCTCAAGCTGAATCAAGTATGCACGATAGGAATTTCCAAGAAAGTGAAGTTTTCCTAAAGGTTCTGCAGCCTCTCGAGGATAAATACAGACGTCTCCGTACCGATCCGCGAGACTCTACTAAACCTGCTCATGACTCGTGAGACCTAGTAACCTAGGCTCTGATACCAACTTGTCACAACCCAATCTCCATACCCGGTCGTGATGGCGCCTCTCATGAAGACAAGGCTAGCCAACTAACCCAATTCGTTTCTTTAACACTTACTAAAGATAAATAGATGGAAAATGCAACTTAAAGAACATTAATTATCAACACTATAGCCTAACTCAGCCCGACCGCGGTGTCACAAGTCACGAGCATCTAGGAGGATCTTTATTACAATTTCAAAGTCTATAATACATAGATTAAAATCTGGAAATCAAGAAGAAGAAAAAACTCGGTGCCGTGAACGCCGGCAGTCACCTTGCTTAGCTACGATAGCAATAGCTTCAATCTGCTATTAACCCGCTACCGGGTGAACAATACCTGTAACTGCACGCGAGGTGCAGGGAGTAAAGTGAGTACTTCCAACTCAGTGGTAATAAGAGCGAATCATATCTTAGCGACAAGAAAACACGTATGAGCACTCCAAAATGCTATAAAAGACTGTACAACCCTTTGAGAAAAAACCGTAACACTGTGAAAATCTTTTAGAAAATCTCAAGCTCAGTTAAAAATATCTTTTACAAATATCCTTTTTCCAACAGTCAAGCATATGAATGCTATATCAGATAGTGCAAGTCGGCACATAAATCAGCCCCTTGGGCACAGTACTCCTGAACATATAACACCAGGGTATCTGGTCAACAAGGCAAGTAATAGCATGTATGCCAATGATATGTGAGTGCTAAAAGCCATGCCACGTAGTACAAACAGGAACGAATGCATGAATGCAATGCAATGCACATGACCGCTGCGGCGCGCAGCCCGATCCATTTGGGTACCCACGCTCACTGGGGTGTGTACAGACTCCGGAGGGGCTCCTACAGCCCAAGCACTATAATACTGCGACGTGCAGTCCGATCCACATATTATATCACTACGGCGTGTAGTCCGATCCATATAATACTACTGCGGCGTGCAGTCCGATCCATATAATATACTACTGCGGCATGCAGTACGATCCATGTATGTATATGTATATACTGCTGCGGCGTGCAGCCCGATCCATATCTCAGTCCAGAACATGCAAATGAGCCAGTCGGGCAATGTCAAATAATAGCTTTTAACTCAAAACATCAGAAAATGCAATTTAAGTCCTTCAAACTTAGCAATATGACTGCACATGTCAAAACAGTGTTTAACTCAGGACTGAAATCATTTAATATGCTAAGTGTCATGAAAACAGTGATAATAACCCCTGCAGGGTTCAAATAACCGGCACGAAGCCCAAAACATGGCAATCAGCCTAATTCAATATAGCATCTATCAAGTTTCAGTCAATTACGCAGTGATATCCACAACCAGGACGGACCAAGTCACAGTCCCCAACGGTGCTCTACCCCACGCTCATACCTGGCGTGCAAGTCACCACAATACAGCACTATGATGTGCAAATCCGGGGTTTCAAACCCTCAGGATATCATTCACAAGTATTACTCACCTCGAACCGGTGAAATCTCTAGCTCGCAATTCCTTTGCCCCTCAATTCGGCCTTCACGCGCGTCGAATCTAACCAAAATCAAAGTGAATACATTACAATATGCTAAGGGAATAATACCCAATCAAAAAATATCAAGAATCTCAAAACTAGAAAAACCCGAGCCCCGAGCCCCGGGCCCGCTTCTCAAAAAATTACAAAACTCATATCACCGGAATCCTCATCTCGCCACGAGTCCGTACATATAAAATACACAAAAATCGGAGTTCACTTGACCCCTCAAATTACTAGTTTAAACTCTTTCAAATTTCAAGCCCTAACCTCCATTTTTAACCTTAATTCCCTTGGATTTTCGGTGTTAATCCATCTTTTTACACCATAATAACATAATCTAAGACCAAGAATCCATACCTGATGAGAACTCTCGAAACCCTCTTCAAAATCGTCCAAAAATCGCCTAAGTCCGAAGCCCCAAATGTTTTCTCCTTCAAAAATTCGTGAAGAAGAATTAACTTATTATACTGCCCAGATTTCCGCTTCTGCGGTTCGAACACCGCACCCATGGTTACCGCTTTTGCGCCCAATCCACCACTTCTGCGATTCAACTTAAAGGTCCAAGACCGCTTCTGCGGCAAAGTATCCGCTCCTGCGGACTCGCTTCAACGGCCAGGATTCCGCTTCTGCGGAACCTGCCCTGAGCACCATTTCCGCTTTTGCACTCCCATCGACCGCTTCTGCGAGACCGCACCTGCGGTCCCAAAACCGCAGGTGCGAAAATACCAGAACCTGCAACCTTAAACATGCAACAAACTTCAAAAGTCTCCGTTCAACCATCTGAATTCACCCCGAGGCCCCCGGGACCTCAACCATAAGCACAAACATGATCTATTCCCTTATTCAAACTTGCTCGAATCATCAAAACGCCATCATTAATATCAAAATCCTCAATTTTCATCAAACAAAGCCTAAGTTTCTTAAAAACTTCCGAATTGCACATTCGATCAAAAACTCGACCTAAACACCTCCGAATAATCTGAAACTTTGCAAGCATATCCAAAATCACCTAACGGAGCTAATGCAACTCTCGGAATTCCATTCCGATCCTCAGATCAAAATCTCACCTATCAACCGGATATCGCCAAAATGCTAAATTCGCCAATTCAGGCCTAATTCTACACCGAGCCTCCAAAATCAATTCTTATCACACTCTTAAGTCACAAATCATCCTCCGAAGCTAACCAAATCACCGGAATTCACATCCGAGCCCTCTAACTATATAGTCAACTTCCAGTTGACTTTTCCAAAACAAGCTTTCTTCTAAGAGGCTAAGTGCCTCATTTCCAACTAAAACCAATTCAATTCTATCTGATCCATTCAAATACTGATATTGAAACATAGAACAACATAATATGGGGGAAACAGAGCGATAATTCACGTGACAATAGGCCGGGTCGTCATACAAAAGTTAAGGACTTAGTGAAATACATTAAGGGACTTACTCTTTTGTGCGACCTCTCCTTTTCTCCTTGCGCAACCACACAATGAATTTCTTCATTAATTTTGCATCCTCTGCAGCATAATGAAAAATACACCTACGAGTATATGTTGATTTTATCCAGCCTGAACTCTTCGGAGTATTTTGATCATCTGGCATCAAAGTTCCCGTTTTTCTTTCCTGATCAAAAGAAGATTTCAACTGCCAACTTAGCTTCTTGTTCCTTTTACCTCGACCAAACTCTTATTCAATATTTCCTTCAACCTCCATAGTCAAAGCCCCATCAATGCTCATTTGTGTACTTGGAGAAGTAGGAGAAAGAATAGAAAATGACGGACCATCATAACCAATACTGTCTCTCTTTCTTTTCCTCGTATATTTGCTAACAACTTCATCATTGTTGTCCTCTGCCAGCAACTCTATAATATATATATATATATATATATATATAT
>MU735380.1:31380-44552 GCA_026770625.1 Nicotiana glauca
AATATGAATATAATATTTAGAACACAATCAGTACATGTCTTCTGCACACTACCTTCTTGTGTTTTTTCAAGAGACAATTCAGCTAAGATATTACTTGCATCATTTTCTTTTTCTTCCAATTGCACATTTTCTTCATCTTGCAATTGTTCACCCTGTGCTTCAGTTGCTTGTTCACAAGATTCTGCAAAAATATTTACAAGAGCTAACACAATTAGTACTTGTTAATAATCTTTGATAAAACAAATATATATAAAATAAAATAAAATATTGTCTAACCATTTGCAATAGTCAAGATCATCCCAATTTTATTATTATCTTCACTAGCATTTTCTTCGGTTCTAATATCATCGTTAAGAGAGGGAGGTCTAGAGAGATCACATGTTGCATCTATGCATTTGGAACCAATCTCACTTCTGCTTGTTCCTTCAGTATTTTCTAGGTCTTGAGATTGTATTCCACTTTTCTCTTGATACTCCACTCCAGCTTCTTCCATTGCAGCTTCAAAAGATTCTGTAACATTTGCAATTAATACCCATTCTAATAATTCACCAAAACTAACATACAATATATAATGAAAATTTTATCTAACCTTGATTGGCACAACTTTGAAATCCAAATTTTTCTTTTTATGACAGAGGTGTAGAAAGATCATATGTTCCTTCTAAGCATTTGCATACAATCACGCTGACACTTGTTCCCAATGGACTTGCTAAATCCTCCTGAGATTGCAATCCATATTTACAAATTTTTTCTATTTCTCCTTTCTCTTTTGGATTTTCCCGGTCTTGACATTCACCTACATCTTCAACTTCCACTCCATCAATAGATTCTACAAATATTTGTAATCACAAAAAAGTTTATATGTATTTCTCTATTCAATATAAATTTCAACAAAAATATTCAAAATCTATATCTAACCTTTCCCAATATCAGTAACGTTCTCAGTTTTATCATCTAGATGTGCATCTCTAAAATCTCTTTCATACTGAACTTTTGCATGTACATCCATATGATCACGTTCATCACCGCCTGCATCTTCATTGATTGTAAGAGTAGGCTCTGTAGCACGACAATGATCATCAACTTCATCTTTTCTAATTGGAACACTAGATTCTCTATCTGTGTTCATTTGATCAGCTTTCCCAAAAATGTTCAACAAGTATCAAGCTTTGATCCTACAGTTTTCTTTAAATCCTGAGAAAGAAACTAAGTTAGAAAGTTAAGGACAGGTTTCAAACTTAAGGACAGGCAGTCCTTAAGTTTGAATTACAGGTTGAAAAGTTAAGGACAGGCAGCCCTTAACTTTAAATTCCAAGTTCAAAGTTAAGGACAAGAAGTCCTTAACTTTGAATTCCAAGTTCAAAACTTAAGGACAGGAAGTCCTTAAGTTTCATTTCCAAGTTCAAAAGTTAAGGACAGATAGTCCTTAACTTTGAATTCCAAGTTCAAAAGTTAAGGACAAGAAGTCCTTAACTTTCAATTCCAAGTTCAAAATTTAAGGACACAAAGTCCTAAAGTTGGACTAACTGAAATTACCATGATTTCATTCTCAATCTTTTTTTCTTCTACAGCTATTTTCTGATTAACTCTAGTAATTTCAGCTTGCAAATCCTTCTTAAAACACTCTGATAATCTCTTAATCAAAAAACATAAAAAATAAAATAAAAAAAAAATTTCATAAGCAAGAAATAATCAAATAAAAAACTAATACTATTCAAAGGCTGAAACACATACTTTAACAATTTCCTTAAGTATGGCTTCGTCAAATTGTATGGAAGAAGACCTTGAGCTTTGATCTTGTGAAATTGGCTCCTCCACACTAAGAGGCTCTGTATCTTCTTCTTCAACAGGAATAAATGGTGACACCTCGATCAACTTAAACAACTATTATATAAGAAAAAGTAAACATAAGTATTCAGAACTAAAACAAATAAACAAAAAAATAGATAGTAATTACATTAACTTACATTTTCATTATGGAAATATTTTCTACAAAGAGCATCAAACTGTGGAGACTTCATTTCAGAATAACATAACATCCAATGATAACCAGATTCTTTGAAGTTCACAAATTATTTTTCTTGGAAAATAGGAAGTACTTCCATAATCCAAACACAAAAGGCAAAAGGAAAGCCAACTATAGTGTAGCTATCCTTCTTTTTATCTTTGTCTTTCTCCTTCTCAATCTCATTATCATTTGGCTTCAAACAACTCTTCAATGATTTTAATAGCGTCTCATAAGAAAGAGAGCCCCAGTTGAAGGAAGAGCAGAGTGCATCATCGTCGACAATTTTCATTATCTAATCGGACACATTCCTATTCTTCCGCTTGCCCATCAAAATAGATTCAACAAAATAGATTGTTGTCAACTTCAAAGCATCATCATCGCTGCCAACAAATGATGAAGTTGTACCATGTGGGTGACTAGAAATAAAACTAAACAAATCACCCAACTCAACTCTATCCTTTCCAGGGAAATAGACTCTTAAAAGCCTATTCTCTTTCTCATGTAAACCTTTGATGTCGAGCGACGAATAAGACTTCAAATCAGTAATTATATGAAATACGTCATGGGTAAACTTAATTTCACGGTCAAATACCTTGAATGTCATTGAATCAGGTTTATTATTTACAATTTCTGAAAGCAATATACAATGAATAAGTTTACCAGAGAACTTCACACTTTGTAATCGGAAGAAGTTGCCAAAAATACCATCCCTCAATTTCTTCCATTGGCTATTCGACAAAAAACGTTTAATTGTTTCCTTATATTGTAAATCTCCTTTCCAATACACCATAAAATTACGTCAATCCTCAAACTCGAACACACGATCTCCTTCCATTATCACACTACAAAAGAAGGAAAAAGAAAACAAAGATTAGGACTTACAGTTAGTTGGAGGGACTTGGTCCTTAACTTCAAGTGTCACGTACAAAAGTTAAGGACAAGCAGTCCTTAACTTAAAGTTTCAAGTTTAAAAGTTAAGAAAATGCAGTCCTTAACTTATAGTTTCAAGTTGAAAAGTTAAGGACACTTGGTCCTTAACTTCAAATTATAAATGCAAAAGTTAAGGAAAAACAGTCCTTAACTTATAGTTTCAAGTTGAAAAGTTAAGGACACTTGGTCCTTAACTTCAAATTATAAATGCAAAAGTTAAGGAAAAACAGTCCTTAACTTATAGTTTCAAGTTGAAAAGTTAAGGACACTTGGTCCTTAACTTCAAATTATAAATGCAAAAGTTAAGGAAAAACAGTCCTTAACTTATAGTTTCAAGTTGAAAAGTTAAGGACACTTGGTCCTTAACTTCAAATTATAAATGCAAAAGTTAAGGAAAAACAGTCCTTAACTTATAGTTTCAAGTTGAAAAGTTAAGGACACTTGGTCCTTAACTTCAAATTATAAATGCAAAAGTTAAGGAAAAACAGTCCTTAACTTATAGTTTCAAGTTGAAAAGTTAAGGACACTTGGTCCTTAACTTCAAATTATAAATGCAAAAGTTAAGGAAAAACAGTCCTTAACTTATAGTTTCAAGTTGAAAAGTTAAGGACACTTGGTCCTTAACTTCAAATTATAAATGCAAAAGTTAAGGAAAAACAGTCCTTAACTTATAGTTTCAAGTTGAAAAGTTAAGGACACTTGGTCCTTAACTTCAAATTATAAATGCAAAAGTTAAGGAAAAACAGTCCTTAACTTATAGTTTCAAGTTGAAAAGTTAAGGACACTTGGTCCTTAACTTCAAATTATAAATGCAAAAGTTAAGGAAAAACAGTCCTTAACTTATAGTTTCAAGTTGAAAAGTTAAGGACACTTGGTCCTTAACTTCAAATTATAAATGCAAAAGTTAAGGAAAAACAGTCCTTAACTTATAGTTTCAAGTTGAAAAGTTAAGGACACTTGGTCCTTAACTTCAAATTATAAATGCAAAAGTTAAGGAAAAACAGTCCTTAACTTATAGTTTCAAGTTGAAAAGTTAAGGACACTTGGTCCTTAACTTCAAATTATAAATGCAAAAGTTAAGGAAAAACAGTCCTTAACTTATAGTTTCAAGTTGAAAAGTTAAGGACACTTGGTCCTTAACTTCAAATTATAAATGCAAAAGTTAAGGAAAAACAGTCCTTAACTTATAGTTTCAAGTTGAAAAGTTAAGGACACTTGGTCCTTAACTTCAAATTATAAATGCAAAAGTTAAGGAAAAACAGTCCTTAACTTATAGTTTCAAGTTGAAAAGTTAAGGACACTTGGTCCTTAACTTCAAATTATAAATGCAAAAGTTAAGGAAAAACAGTCCTTAACTTATAGTTTCAAGTTGAAAAGTTAAGGACACTTGGTCCTTAACTTCAAATTATAAATGCAAAAGTTAAGGAAAAACAGTCCTTAACTTATAGTTTCAAGTTGAAAAGTTAAGGACACTTGGTCCTTAACTTCAAATTATAAATGCAAAAGTTAAGGAAAAACAGTCCTTAACTTATAGTTTCAAGTTGAAAAGTTAAGGACACTTGGTCCTTAACTTCAAATTATAAATGCAAAAGTTAAGGAAAAACAGTCCTTAACTTATAGTTTCAAGTTGAAAAGTTAAGGACACTTGGTCCTTAACTTCAAATTATAAATGCAAAAGTTAAGGAAAAACAGTCCTTAACTTATAGTTTCAAGTTGAAAAGTTAAGGACACTTGGTCCTTAACTTCAAATTATAAATGCAAAAGTTAAGGAAAAACAGTCCTTAACTTATAGTTTCAAGTTGAAAAGTTAAGGACACTTGGTCCTTAACTTCAAATTATAAATGCAAAAGTTAAGGAAAAACAGTCCTTAACTTATAGTTTCAAGTTGAAAAGTTAAGGACACTTGGTCCTTAACTTCAAATTATAAATGCAAAAGTTAAGGAAAAACAGTCCTTAACTTATAGTTTCAAGTTGAAAAGTTAAGGACACTTGGTCCTTAACTTCAAATTATAAATGCAAAAGTTAAGGAAAAACAGTCCTTAACTTATAGTTTCAAGTTGAAAAGTTAAGGACACTTGGTCCTTAACTTCAAATTATAAATGCAAAAGTTAAGGAAAAACAGTCCTTAACTTATAGTTTCAAGTTGAAAAGTTAAGGACACTTGGTCCTTAACTTCAAATTATAAATGCAAAAGTTAAGGAAAAACAGTCCTTAACTTATAGTTTCAAGTTGAAAAGTTAAGGACACTTGGTCCTTAACTTCAAATTATAAATGCAAAAGTTAAGGAAAAACAGTCCTTAACTTATAGTTTCAAGTTGAAAAGTTAAGGACACTTGGTCCTTAACTTCAAATTATAAATGCAAAAGTTAAGGAAAAACAGTCCTTAACTTATAGTTTCAAGTTGAAAAGTTAAGGACACTTGGTCCTTAACTTCAAATTATAAATGCAAAAGTTAAGGAAAAACAGTCCTTAACTTATAGTTTCAAGTTGAAAAGTTAAGGACACTTGGTCCTTAACTTCAAATTATAAATGCAAAAGTTAAGGAAAAACAGTCCTTAACTTATAGTTTCAAGTTGAAAAGTTAAGGACACTTGGTCCTTAACTTCAAATTATAAATGCAAAAGTTAAGGAAAAACAGTCCTTAACTTATAGTTTCAAGTTGAAAAGTTAAGGACACTTGGTCCTTAACTTCAAATTATAAATGCAAAAGTTAAGGAAAAACAGTCCTTAACTTATAGTTTCAAGTTGAAAAGTTAAGGACACTTGGTCCTTAACTTCAAATTATAAATGCAAAAGTTAAGGAAAAACAGTCCTTAACTTATAGTTTCAAGTTGAAAAGTTAAGGACACTTGGTCCTTAACTTCAAATTATAAATGCAAAAGTTAAGGAAAAACAGTCCTTAACTTATAGTTTCAAGTTGAAAAGTTAAGGACACTTGGTCCTTAACTTCAAGTGTCACGTACAAAAGTTAAGGACAAGCAGTCCTTAACTTAAAGTTTCAAGTTTAAAAGTTAAGAAAATGCAGTCCTTAACTTATAGTTTCAAGTTGAAAAGTTAAGGACACTTGGTCCTTAACTTCAAATTTTAAATGCAAAAGTTAAGGAAAAACAGTCCTTAACTTATAGTTTCAACTTCCAAAGTTAAGGATACTTGGTCCTTAACTTCAAGTTTCATGTGCAAAAGTTAAAGACAATCAGTCCTTAACTTTGAGTTCCAACTTCAAAATTTAATGTCGTTTCTTTCTTATATTTCATGAACACAGATAACTAAAAATTCATAAACACAGTAAGCTTATGAATTTCTACAACTATTTTTATGAAATATCCCTACACAATCAAATATATTGAATCAACCACAAACACATTTCACATTTCAAGACTAAAAATTTTTGAATAACAGAATCACACTACATCTCCGACACTGAATCAACATATAATGATCATTTTTTAAATTTTACACATACTTCACACGGCATTGAACCCAATTACACATATAGAAAAATAAAAATACATAAAAAACATATTACCAGTCGCGATCGATTCACAGAAGATGACGGAGAAGATGAAGGAGCAGAAAGATTAACTAAAGATCGTTTGCATACGAGGATGATGAAGTAGCAGAGAAGATGCAACTTGCCCTGAAACTGCTCTCAAATGCTTTTACCTCGTCTGAATGAAAAATAAGGGTTTCCCTCAACACGAACCTACTCGAGGCCTTAAATCACGCACAAAAACATCAAAATGACGAATAGCACCTCAAATCTGACTTAATTAACTTTCGACTTCCAAAAACTTCTGCTAGAACATATCAAATCAACTTGGAATGAACTCAAATTTTGCACACAAGTTCCAAATGATATAACAAACTATTCCAATTCCTGGAACCACAATCTGAATCTGATATCCTTAAAGTCAACTTCCGGTCAAACTTATGAACTTTCCAAATCTTGAAATTTTCAACTTTCGCTAATTTGTGCGGAATCCATCTAGAAATATCCAATTATAAATCTGGGCATACACCCAAGCCCAAAATCAACATTTGGACCTAACAGAACCATCAAAACTCCATTCCGAGGTCAAATTCATAAAAGTCAAATTTGGTCAACTCTTCCGACCTAAAGCTTCAACAATGAAATTCATTCTTTAAAATCGATTTCGAATAACCTGAAAACCAAAACCAATAATTCACACAAGTAATATCTCATCATGTGGATATACTCGTGCCCTCAAACTACCGAGTGAAATGCAAATGCTCAAAACAACCTGTCGGGTCGTTACATTTGGATCTGAAATTTTATTGATTTTACTTCATGTATCAAAATTAATAAATAGTTTGCATAATTTTCAAATGGTGTTGCCTAATGTATACTAGTTAGGATCAGCCCCGGTGTCACGACCCGGATTTTTTCACCCTCGGGAGTCGTGATGGCGCCCACTAATAGGAGCTAGGCAAGCCAATTATCAATTACCTATTTTAACGAACCACGAACATATTAGAAATAATGAAATATTTAATAATAAAGCGGAAGTATCAAACATAGTTAACTGAAAGAAATGCGGAAGTTTAACAAATCCTCTACCCAAGACTAGTGTCACAATACTCATGAACGTCTAGAGAATACTAAATACAAGATTTGAATGAAACATAAACTGTTTGCTTTGGTACAAATGATAACAAAACTGAATAAAATAGGAAGGGCTCCGGGTCTGCGGACGTCAGCAAGGCTACCTCGAATGTCCCTGGACTGAAAGTTCGCTCCCAGAATGCTACTGCTATTCAAATACTGCTCCAACACCTGGATTTGTGCATCAGCATAACCGACCCCATGTGCTGGTAAGTGCCTGGCCTAACCCCGCGAAGTAGTGACGAGGCTAGACAGGACCTGCCAAAAACAACCTGTGTAGATATATATACAAGTGCAACGAAATAACAGTAGAAAAATACCAATTAAAATAGGGAGGGGACATGCGTAGGGGAATTACACATGAAAACAACTTGTCAGAAGTAAACACGAAACTACATCAGCTCTCATAATCTATATAAGTGGTCAGAGTGCCACACGATCCCATATTATAACATATCTAGGTGGTCGGCGTGCCACATGATCCCATTTCAGCATATATATGTGGTCGGCGTGCCACACGATCCCATTTCATAATATATAAGTAGTCGTCGTGCCATACGATCCCAATTTACAGTATATAATGGTTTTCCGGCAAGGGAGAATACGACTAAGCAGTTAAATTTTCCAGCAAGGGAATAACAACCATAACTTACACGTCCCGGCAAGGGAATAATCATATCTCTTTCTTTTACGTTCATTTCTTTCTCTATAATCAAGTCAAAGATCGAGTCAACGCTCCAAGGAGTTTACAAATCATATTTCCTTTTCACCTCTTCATATCAGATAGAAACCATCAATTAACAAAGGAAAGTCACTACCAAATCCCAAATAAGCACAAATAAGGACCCACTGTCAAGCTAGACACTGGTGTATAGATACTCGTTACTATGCCTATACACCGTACTCAACATTTAGCAATCAGCAAATAATACTCTAATTCTATTCCCTCAAGCCAAAGTTAGATCAAACACTTACCTCAAATGCTCCAAAATCAACTCAAGCCTCTAGTATAGCTTTACCCTTCGAATTCACGACAAGACCATTCGAATCTAGTCACAAATTACTTGAATGTATCAACAAATGCCAATTGAATCAATTTGAATGCATGAAAATGAATTTCCCAAAGTTTTACTCAAAAATTTTCAAAATGCCCCCGGGCCCACGTGGTCAAAACCCGAGGTTCGGACCAAAACCCGATTACCCATTCCCCCACGAGTTCATATCTATGATTTGTTTTGAAATCGAACCTCACATTGAGGTCCAAATCCCCAATTTTAAGAAAATCTAGGTTCTACCCAAAATCCCCATTTTCACCCATGAAAAACCTTAATTTTAAGATGAAAACATGATAAATGATGTTAAAGATTGAAGAAATTAAGTGAAAATCAACTTACAAATGGATTGGAGAAGGAAGGGTTCTTGAAAAATCGCCAATGGGTATTTGGGTTTGAGAAATATGAAAAATGGGGTGTAAAATCGTCTAAGTATGAAAAATGTAGGCCTCAATTATGGAAAATGCGAACATGGGTTTGCAATTGCGAACCCAGCAGACCTGGGAAATGCGACATCTGGGTTCGCATTTGCGAACTCGGGTCTGGATGCCTAGTTTCGCATTTGCGAAAAATTCTATCGCATTTGCGATCAGAGGCCTCTCGCATTTGTGAGCAAGGGCGTCGCATTTGCGACTATAGCCAGATTTCCCATACTTCGCAATTGCGAATAAATGCTCGCATTTGCTAGCTCGCAATTGCGAAACTCCCCTTTGCATTTGCGAAAACCACAGAAGCCAACATACCGGATTTTTAAAAAGTGAGAAATGCAATCCGATGCCTATCCAAAATTTTTCCGAGCCCTCGGGGCTCCAAATCAATTATGCACACAACCTCAAAAATATCATACGGACTTACTCGCACGATCAAATCGCCAAAATAACATCATATACATCAGATTAAGCCTCAAAATCCATGATTTCCTTCAAATTTCATAAACTTTCAAATTTGGAACTTATAGTCTGAAACACGTCAAATGTCGTCCGTTTTCAACCAAACTTTGTAGAAGGCGCTTATCACATATTTAAGACTTGTTCTGGGTGTCAGAACCAAAATACGAGTCTGATACCTTAGTCTTTTAATCAATTTTCATTTCCATTTTCCTTAAAAATTTCAGAAAAATAATTTTACAAAAAAAATATTTTCTCGGGATCTAGACCTCCGATTTCGACTCCGGGAACATGCTCGAGTATCATATTTTTCCACGGACCCTCCAGGAACGTCAAATCAGGGTCTGGCCCGGGTCCGTTTACCAAAAATATTGACCGAAGTCAACTTTAATCATTTTCAAGTCACATCTTGAAATGTTTCATAGAATTTAACATATAATCTTTCCGGCTACATGCCCGGACTGTGCACACAAATCGAGGTAAGTAAAAAATGAGGTTTTCAAGGCCTCGGAAGTGCAGAATGAAAGAGAAAAATGGTAATGACCCTTTGGGTCGTCACACTCGGCTTGCCTAGTGTATACTAGTTAGGATCAGCTAAACGATTGCTTATGAGAACAAAATTTTATATATCAATTTTATATAAGTTATACAAGAAAGTATATTATTTTCTCCCCTCACAAGTGGTTCTGGGTCAAAAACCAAATAATTTCATCTTATTATTATTGATATATGGTGTATATTTTGATTAACACCATAATGAACAAAGATGGATTTTCAAAATTGAGGAAGCAAGTTAGTTTTTCTAACATGAGGGGGAGACATGATAAACAATTGAGAAAAAGTTACATAAATTGAATTATCATTTGTACATCTAGATCCTCGAACAAGATAATATGAACTTGAAGTTCATAAAAAGATAATTCATATGCAATATATTGCAAAGCATGCCAGATGCATTTGCTGACCCAAAGAAAGTAACAATATTCTCACTGCAAATGCTCCTATTAGAATAAGTCCTAGAAAGGACAAAATCTATTATACGCTTAAAGTGTATAGATAAATTGGTTTCAAATAAACTTATTGATAAAGAAGATGAGAAAATGATCTAAATGATCATAATAAAGGAGGAAAGTGATCTAGAATGTCACATGACAGAACACTTCATAAAATCTCATGAGAGATTGGGGTACCTGAATATATGAATGAAGAGATTTCTATGTTATGTCTTTATGAAAAATAAGGGGTTGGAATCGATATAAAATGTATGTCGACAATATTTATGATAGAGCTAAATATATATGAGCATCTTAAGGCTGGAGAAACAATTCAAGAAAAATTGGTTACATATGAAAGGCATATTGTTTAGACCTGCAGTTCAAACACTTAAAAGTATAAAGTCAATGATGTGTGCAATCAGTTTCGATATCTTATATATCTAGTATGATATGAAAACTTGATATGCATCTAAAGTCTATTTATTTGGCTTATAGGACTTAACATTCCCTCAAGGATTTAAATTGATTAAATCATATAGAATTCATGGTTATGAAGTTCTACATCCTAAGTGCAATTCGTGCACATATGTATCTTGCTATAATTATAAACATGATAATATGATAATGAGAATCTCTATGGAGATATTGAAGAGTCATTCCACGACATTATATGAAGACATTATATATCTATCAAGAATGATGATTTCAATGTGTAATATATTCATTGAAGTTAAAATTGTTGATTTGTTCATCAAATCTCTACCAAAGATCTTTTCAAGATGGTGCAAAAGATTCGAATGCAAATGCTCAAGGATGTGAATTGATGTTATCATCAAGGAGAGTTAATACGCGTTGTACTCTTTTTCCCTTACAAAGTTTTGTCCCACTGGATTTACTTTGCAAGGTTTTTAACGAGGCAACCAAAAGGCGTATTGTTAGATATGTGCGCTCTTTTCCTTTACTAGAACTTTTTCCCATTGGGTTTTATTTTAGTTAAAGTTTTAACGAGGCACATTATCTTTTGAATAGACATTCAAGGGGGAGTGTTATAAATAGAATTTTATTTATGATGAATGTCTATATTTAGAGAAATTCTAGGGTTCATTGCTTGGTGGCTAAGTCATCCTTTACCTATAAATAAAGGGTTCTCTTCTATTGTAATTCATCCCAAAAATGAATAAAAATCATCTCTCTTTTTCTCTGCAATACTCTTCTTCCTTTTTTTTATCATTTTATAACCGTATTAATTTTTTTGTCCTATGAAGTTGCCTGGAGCAGTCAGAACTCAGAAGTAAGGTATTTATTAAAGATCGAAGTAAACAACGGAACAATTGATCAAATAAAAATCAAAGGCCACTTTGTTCTCCCACTGTAACTATTGTGTATAACTAAAATGGCGACACTCAAATGCTTTGGAAACTGTTTTATACAAAGCTCTAGATGATAATATTTATGTTCCATATTTATGTGTCATATTGAAAAATCCAAAAAGTAGAATATTGCACCTCCGTAAAAATTTGATTGGATACTTAACATTCGGCGGACAAGCACAGTTGACAGTTTAGATACAAAATAGGTAGTATATGCATCTCCATGGATACAGTGAAAAGTTGCTTTGTTTAACAAAAGAATACAGTAATAAGCTAAAAGAATGGATTAATATTATCATTTCAGTAATGATGTTTAACCAAAAAATAGAACTTTGATCAAACATAAAAATATATGAAAACATAGGTTACTGATAATCAGAAGAAAAGATGTAGATAGACTTTTGAGAAGGAAAATAGTATGAAAGCAAGTAAATCAAGTATATTTCAATATTTCACTGTATGTTACAATTGATAACTCTTCCTCATTTTATAGCCTTTTTAGGAGCATGAGTTTCACCTTAATCGTAATGAGGCAATAATGAGCAATAAATGTTATTTAATGATACGTTACATAAATCAAAGAAAATATTCTGTAACGTTCTTGGTATTTAAGATGTAATATATACTGTATCTGGTCCCTCTTAGGTTATCAGGTTCATACCCTTGGATCTTTGTGCTTTAAATAACCTGAATAGATGCGGGCTCTGCATCTCCTGAGTAGTTGCCCGTGCCTTTTCTGATATATTTTCTTGCACCTATTATTGCTCGTGTCTCTTAATTAGTTTTGCTCTTTTTGACTATTTGACCATTCCATGTGTCATAACATGTCATTTGCAATATACAAAACTTGATTTTTCCCAATACAGATAGTCCCCCCACTTTCTATTTATTTATCAATTAAATATTTGGGTAGTGGATCTTCATTAAAAAGGGAATTTTTGCCATAATTAATGATATGACAGTGTTGATGCTTCAGTTGTCTCTTCTATTTAATGCACCGTATATGTGTCACCTTCTCATTAATTCTGCGATTTTGCGGCCTTTTTCTAAGGCTTCTTCAACTCCACTATTCAAGAAGTGATAGTTGTCTTTATTATAGGCTTTCCATCATTACACTTCTTAATTCTTGACGGTTGAGTTTATATATATAAACTTAACCCTTTTTCCTTTGTCTTCTTCTTCACAAGCTTTTTATCAAATTTCTCACTATTTACTCTTGTTCACTTCTTCTTCAGTTCATATCTTCTTACTATGTCGTCTTCGAATCCCAACCCTAAGAGAGTCCCAATTCTTGATAGTTTCCCCA